>JAXGGA010000532.1:0-215359 GCA_038373865.1 Uloborus plumipes | reverse complement strand
GTTTTGATTTCCATACTGTCGACTTACGGGGTTTCTTCATACACCAATATTTCTAAGGTAGTATATTCTGCAATGTCTTTTGCCAGAACATGTGCTCTAGTTAAAAGAGTCTTTTTTATTTTTTTTTTTTTTTGCATACTGCTGAACATATTGTGCTGAAGTTGGTTATATTGGCATCGTTTATGGCGACAAGTCTGCTAAAATATTAAAAAGGTTCAGTCTCTTCGTGGGCCAATAAGCAGACAAGGTGATTTCACATAATTTCATAGTAATTGAATTATAGACGACATTCAGCGCATTATGTTTATGAACATTAAAAGTGATTCAGAATTTTCATATTGTGAATTTTAAGGTGAAATTTTTCAACCTAAAAGGTTTTTCAGTCGCAAAATGTATGTAAAGTGCTAAGTACAGCAAAGTCACTTGACTTTTTAAGTGTAAAATTTAAATTCAATGTTCAAAATCTGTAATTTCAATTTTTCAAAAGTTACGTACCGATTGAGAAATAAAGTTAATAACGTGGCAAATAAAAGTTACAAATTGACTACCAAAAGCGTTAAAAGAACTCAACAGCAGCATCCATGCTGCAGTGATGACAGATCAGGACATTGCCAGGACGTTACACACTCAAAACAGAACAGCTTATCTTACTTTGTCGCCATTTTAGAAATACCACACTCGTATTAGCATCTGGTTAATACAATTCCAAATTTTGGTGAGTTTGTGGTTCTTTTCATATATTTCTTATCGTTAAAAATGCAATACTTTTGGCCGTATAGCATTTAGAAAATAATTGAATCATTTGCAGTTACCCTCTATACTTCTGATTCATCTATGTCAATACTGATCTACTTTACGAAGTAAAAGATAGAGGCTTCATCTTTGTTTTACTTAGGTTCTTCACATTCATACACACAAAGAACTTCAGCAGAATAGCAGTGGTTAAACTACAACTAAATAGTAATTTTGTCTTCGCATCAGACTCGCAACAGAAACCTTAACGGCGAGCGCCGACAATTTCCTTTCTCTAATAACCTTTTTTTTTCAACATTTCCAGCAAAAGAACATTGCGTAGTGTCACTGAAGAAAAAAAATCTTGTGGATACCTTTTAGCTGTTTCCCTACGGAAAAAGTCAGCTGAAGGTCGACTTTTTGTTTCACTAAAAGCCATTTCTATAGAAGGTCGTTGCGTAGAGACTAGACTCAACGAAAAAGTATCTTTCTTTGGTCACGACCCAGTTTTTGTTAGCACTCATTAGCTCTATTCTTCTTTCATACCCTAGAGTAATCTATAAATCAGACTCTTCAAACACCCTTTTAAAATGTAATGCTTTGTGTCTTCAATTGCTTCGTTTTCAGAATTCCAAGGTAGAAATACCTTATTACCTCATGCACTATTATGTTGCCAGATTAAGAGAAATAATTTTACATTAGAGGAAAATAAATGGTCTATTAAGTTCACCTTCAGTACATAGAAATCGAATGAAAGAATGTATGTGTATTTCGACAAAATTCCATAGCTGTACAAGATTAAGCTTATCTAGAAATAGTTACCAATAATCGCACTAAAAACTTTCCCGTGGATTGTGTTTATAATGTCAACACACACACATCACTAAATGTTGAGAACGAAGCAACAAGACAAAAGACTTAAGCAACTCAACTTAACTAATTCAGTTTTTAAAAATCGAAAGAACGATAAATAGTAAAAAATAAACATTGAATGCAACATGCAACGTTTCTTTTTAGTTTGTATCCAAATAAATATGTTAGAGAACACAGGGTCCGGTGCAATGGGCAGCAGGATGTAAAAGAGATAGGGTCACCTGGGGTAATTCCTGGTCAAAAAGCATTAACATCCAATTATCACAAAATCTATCTAAGTTAGAGTTACAAATTTTGGTATGGAGGAAGCATATTGGGATGTCCCATCGAATAAAATATTCATGCTATCAACAATACACAATGAACTTGAATAATTGTCGTTAATTAGTGACCAGGAATTACCCCAGAGATGGGGTAATTCCTGGCCACTTACGGGGCAATTATTGGTCACTCACATGATTGATGCAAATACATACATTTTGTAAGCACATTAATAATACAAGTTATTAAACTAATTAGATAAAGAATTTATTTATATATATAGCTAATTAAACACTGTATTTAGTTTTTTTAAGGACGAATGCAAATTTTTTCAACATAATATATTTACTTAATAAAACTTAGCCAAAATACTTTTTGTACACTTTGTATGCAACAGCTACAGCTTTTGTATCTGTTGTGAATGAATCTTCACCTACCAAATAAATAGGTCCATAAAAATAAATAGGTCCATAATGCATGCACCATACACACTGAGCACATGCTTCTGTCTGTTATGAATAGGTTAAGGTGAACAGTACAATGCAGGTACAGTTAAGCATTTCTCTTAGTATAATTAAGAATAATTATTAAAATTTATGAAATAATTGGATGAAATTTAACAAAGAAAAATTCAGTATATTGTATACTTATCATTAACAGATATGAATGTTACATTGCGGTTACAGTTAACTTTGCAGTTAAGGCTCACAGAGTTACTTATAGTTTAAATCAATGACATATGTCAATAATTGGCGAAATAATAATTCATAAATATAAAAAAAAGGACTGACCAGGAATTACCCCACTGACCAAGAATTACCCCAGTAACCAGGGGCATTATTTGGAGCCTTCCTGCAAATTATTCAAAACAATAATGGTAAATCCAAAACTATTTTTCAGTAACTGACATGGTACCTAATTCAACCAAAAAGAGAAAAAAGAAAAATATTCAGAAGTTTGAGTTTGATCACGATCTTTGTATAAATGTATCAAAACTAAGGCCAATCTTGTTTTAAGAAATTTAACAAGCCATTTTAAAAAGAATTTTTTTTTCAAACTAAGTACACAGTCAACTCATAATTAAGTAATGAATTGCAATGAAGATAGTTCAGAGTACCTCTGTGATTTTTTTTCATTTTGCTGAAGAATTATTAAGATATAAAAAGGACTGTGACCAGGAATTACCCCAGAAACTTGCTGACCAGGAATTGCCCCGGGTGACCCTAGAACTTCGAAACAAATTGAAAAAAAAATATTGAAACAAACATTAAAAACAGAGAACTATGTACACGATTTACCATACCATACATGCCATTACATGCTTTTTAATATGACACCGTACAGATGGTCACCATTGCGATCAGTACTTTTCTACATTCATTCTTTCCTTGAGATCACGGTATAAAGGTGTGTACTCAAGAAAAGGATCTGAATAATGTCTGATTTTCTTTGGTAAAACCTTCCGCGTATTTACGCATGCGTCACGTCTTCTCTAATCTTACCAAAATAGTGGTGATAGGTAAGATTACAATAAAGGAAAGAATAACAAGAAGCACATTGAACCGTATCAAACAACGCAGAGAACGATACTAATTTCAAATAACATAGCTTAGTTGAATGTGTCAAAAGGATAGCACACAAAAATGCAAGTAATAATTGAAAACTTCGGAAAGTTCCCACTTACAACCCATCACCCCTTTTTAAGTGGAATGATTCGCGAGTGTTAAGCGCGGCTTTCATGGACGGACAGTATACATATGCACACATTTATTTATCCATGCATAAATAAAAGTTTTTACACGTAAGTAGAGGCAGATAACCAATTATTATGTTCATATATTTACATGATTTATTGGGAGTAATATTGGGAGTAATGCGTAATATTTGTTTAATGAAATGGGAATATTTTTAGGTGAATACCATTTTACGTTCGTTTCCATATATCGTCCATAAGTGTTCGTTTTTTTTTATTATTATTATTACTTTAATTTAATTAAGTATTATTTTAACTTAATTTTTTTATTATTATTTTAATTATAGCGAAATGTAAACTTAGAGATAAATCAACCCAAGTGAAACACCAGCTTTGTGAAATAAATACAAGTCGACCAATAACAAAAACTATAACCAGGCTGAGAACCGGCCATCACAGGGGCATGAAGATTGATGGAGAGGGTAAAAGGGTGTATAGAAACTGTTGCAATTGCCCAGATACACAGCTTACACCTTGTCATATCTTTGAGTGTCCAGCAATAAGTGCGAACCTAAGAGAAATTGGTGTATTGCCGTCACTTGTAGACCTTTATGACGATAACATCCAACAAATCGCGAAAGCAGTTATAAGAATCCATGGAGTTATTTAGTTCAGCTAAGTCATAGACACGACAAAAAAAATATTTTAATTAAAAAAATAATAAACAAAGTCGCATCTGAAACCCTATGCGATTTTAAAGATTAACCATTGCATTTGTTTTTGTCTAATATACCATGTAGAGTTCGCGGCACACCTCGCATATCCCCACGGCAACCCACAGTGCCCCGGCGTCGACTATAGGAATATTTGGGTTCTTTGCCCAAATGATTCTTTACCAAAGATTATTAAAATCAGTTTGCCAATGGAAATCTTGATACAGTGAAATGTTTGGAGGGAAAATCCATTTTTTCAATTTAGGGGATGCTACTTAAAACCATTAATGGAACGATTTTGGCTGCAGAGAAATTTCATTTGCTTTAAACTAAATAACTCTTTCATGTACTAAAAATGTTGAGAGACTTAGATTCTACTGATTGTCAAAAAAAATTTATTTGTTATATAAGTTGTTTGATGTATTTTCACCTCAAAAAAACAAAAATTTATGCAAAAATTCATTGTTAAATTAATTTGGGAGATAAATAGTTAAATAATTTCAAAATTTCATCAGAATTCGTGAAAAAAAAAAATCCGAATTATATGAATCTTTACATTATCGTGTGTAGAAAAGCTTCTATATGAAGCTTCGAATGATAATCCACTGCCACGTTTTACGTAATGCGGTGTGATGCATAACTACATGCATTAGAAATGAGCGTGTTCCAGGCGAGAGAATTCTGAAAACTGTATAATATCAAATTCGCTCCCAACAGGCAGTTATTCCGGCTATCTCATTAGGAAGGAGCCGGTTGCGGAGACGCAGTGCATTATCTGCGTCGTCCTGGGAATAAGTAGGCGCAGGTCATGTTGGCAGTATCCTCATAAGCGTAGTGAGACAAACCATAGTTAAAGGCAATGTAAGATTTTTTTTTAAGGAAATAAGAGGGATAATGGTGACATAAATTTTACTTTAATGGGGACAATGGGTGAGTGACTTTTACAAATACACTGTAAAAATTGAATGTTGTTTTTACAGTATAATACAGTTAATTTTATAATAACAAACTGTAAAAATTGCTAATTCTGCAGTACTAAACTGCCAAACTGCTAATTTTACAGTTTTAAACTGAACCCTCGGCTGCCAGTATTATTCTGTTATTTTTGCAGTATAATATTGCTAAATTTTACGGCAATAAACTGTAAAATTGCTAGTTTTATAGTTTTTCACTGTGCAATTTAGTTTTAAATTGGAACCTCGGCTGCCAGTATTACACTGTAAAAACAACAGTTCCTTTTTTGCAGTGTATATATATTATTTTGCACAAAACATTTTGTTCTAATATTAAATGAGCTAAAAACTAGTAAAATTACATGTTTAGCACCTTGCTCATCATTCATTTTCTTACTCTGATATTTATTACTTTAAAGCTGAAAAATAATTTAATTAGGTAATATTATTTTAGCTAAAGCAGAGAGAAAGAAAGAGTGAGAGAGAGAGAGAGAGAGAGAGAGCGTTGGACAAAATAATTTAGGTTTAAAAAAAAATAAGTGCCTCACATGAAGAATAATTTTTCAGAGTAGGTTATTTTTTAGAGAAAGATTCGGTTGACATGTATGGTCCAGATAACATTTTGAGATGAACGATTAATCTTTCAAATTAAAGGGGGGGGGGGATTAATAAAACTTTAAAAATAAGGTTAGAATTTCCAGAGCAGAAAAATCTTTACCTAGAGATGGGTGATTCTACAAAAATGGGCAAATTTGTGTTCCATACTGATTGCTCTTTTTGTTTTTAATTTAATAAAAAACTATTTTGGGAATATTTTTATGCGTCTTTCGTTCTATAATTCTGATTATCAACAAAATCAGTAATTAGTTACTATTCATTTAAAAATAAAATATTACATTGAAATGTCATCCACATGCCCTGTCCCATAGGTGCAGTTTTCACAATCAATGAAAATAGATTTAAAAAAAAATAAGTGATTTTTTTCTCAAGAGTTTTTTATTCATAAATGTGAATGTGTACAAGATGTAAATCACAAAAAAAGCAAAATAATGTGAAAATAATATCTCTAAAAGTTAATCTAAACTTTGTTCCAGCGATTATGAGTCATCCACATGTCTGAAAAGTATAGATATTTTTCTCTAAAATGTTTTATTTCAAAATCTGGCAACACATCTTAAAATAAAGCATGGAACTTTGTTATTCCTGGCTGAAGATTAATTTTGCTGTTCTGCAATTTTTTTTGATAAAAAGCAAGCTAAACTCAACTTTCAAGCTAAGTTTTTTTCATCTTTGTCATTAACATGATCTACGGAATGCAAGTAAAATGTTCAGCTAATATTTTTTTGATGATGAATAGTCCTGAATCTTACATTTGTAGGTTTTTATTCGAAGTTAAGCCGAAAAATATTTAGATATGACTTTTTGAGAACACATTACTTGTGTTTTGTCATTCACATGCCCTTTTTCTAATGTCATTCACATGCCCCAATATGAGACACGTGGATGAATCAAAAGCCAAACTATGACAGTACAATGTTTAAAAATTATGCCTAACAGTTTACAGGTTAAAAAATTTCATTAATATACCTATTGTGTTTTTGTTATTCACATACTTATTGTGTTATTCACATACCCATTGTATCATCTACATGTCCGTTTTATCATTCACATATGCCTTCAAAAAAGTAAAAAGCCGAAAATACAATAAAATACAAACATTTAAAGCTCTGCTGATATTCTGTTTTAATTATGCAACTACTTTGCTGACTTTTTTCAGATTTTTAATTTTAAATTAATTTTTTTAAATCTGCATGTTAGAAATATTCCCGTATTTGTTAGAATCACCCAGATATATTTAAGTTGGAATTCTAAAGATTATTTTAAAAAATATCTACTTATATTAAAAACTGAGTATCTTTCTAACTATCTTTCTATCTTTCTATGTCACGCTTATTTCTCCTGAACGCCAATGAACTGAAAGTCGAACCAGGTACCGATAGATAGGTAATTTTTCAGGCTTCATTAGTTTCAATCTATATGATTATACGATTTTAATTAGCGAAGATATCAATTAATAAGTAGTCAAATTTAAAGCGATTAAGCCTAATAAATGATTAAACTTCCAAGACATTTTTTCTTACCGTTGCCATTTTGAATTAAAACGTTAATTAAATTATTGAACTATTTAAAATTCCAAGATATTTATTTCTTTCCGTTGCGATTTTAAGGCAGGAATTCAAGTGAAACACGGACGATCGCAACTCACCAATGCAATCGCAAATTCCAAAATTTGGATTCAAGTGAAACGAATTCACTTGAATTCGACTTACAGTAGCGGTTGCAATATGCGATCGCCTCGAAGCGACTGCAATGGTGTTTCACTTGAATTCGGCCCTAAATTAAAACGTTAATTAAATTGAACTTTTTAAAATGAAAGGTGTTATTTTTTTCCATTGTCATTTTAAATACGTGTTATAACAAAGTTCTAACAATTGTTTTTATTCTAATTATTAATGACATATTTTTTCTCAGGTACCATTTTGAAAATGTGTTTTTAAATAAAATTGCAATTGCTGTTTTTAGAAGGGACTTTTTCTGGCTGCGATCCATAAGTAGTCAAATTTAAAGCGAATGTTTAATTAATAAGTAGTCAAATTTAAAGCGATTAAGCCTAATAAATGATTAAACTTCCAAGACATTTTTTCTTACCGTTGCCATTTTGAATTAAAACGTTAATTAAATTATTGAACTATTTAAAATTCCAAGATATTTATTTCTTTCCGTTGCGATTTTAAGGCAGGAATTCAAGTGAAACACGGACGATCGCAACTCACCAATGCAATCGCAAATTCCAAAATTTGGATTCAAGTGAAACGAATTCACTTGAATTCGACTTACAGTAGCGGTTGCAATATGCGATCGCCTCGAAGCGACTGCAATGGTGTTTCACTTGAATTCGGCCCTAAATTAAAACGTTAATTAAATTGAACTTTTTAAAATGAAAGAGTGTTATTTTTTTCCATTGTCATTTTAAATACGTGTTATAACAAAGTTCTAACAATTGTTTTTATTCTAATTATTAATGACATATTTTTTCTCAGGTACCATTTTGAAAATGTGTTTTTAAATAAAATTGCAATTGCTGTTTTTAGAAGGGACTTTTTCTGGCTGCGATCCATAAGTAGTCAAATTTAAAGCGAATGTTTAATTAATAAGTAGTCAAATTTAAAGCGATTAAGCCTAATTAATGATTAAACTTCCAAGACATTTTTTCTTACCGTTGCCATTTTGAATTAAAACGTTAATTAAATTATTGAACTATTTAAAATTCCAAGATATTTATTTCTTTCCGTTGCGATTTTGAATTAAAACGTTAATTAAGTTGAACTTTTTAAAATGAAAGAGTGTTATTTTTTTCATTGTCATTTTGAATACGTGTTATAACAAAGTTCTAACAATTGTTTTTATTCTAATTATTAATGACATATTTTTTCTCAGGTACCATTTTGAAAATGTGTTTTTAAATAAAATTGCAATTGCTGTTTTTAGAAGGGACTTTTTCTGGCTTCGATCCAAATATTAAAAGAACGTTTTCGTTTAGAATTTTGCAATTAATTTTACCGGAAGAAAGCGGTTTGGAAATAATTGTTTTTGGAAAGGAATTTTATTTGTAATTTAGGGAGAGTGCTAAGTATGCGCTACTTGACATCGTCTTTATTTTTGAGGAAGCATGTGCAAATAATTCGATTGATTCTTTGATGCAGAAAGCTTTTTAGCGAGCCGCTTTAGCGGGGGGTAGTTTATTAAACTTTTCCTTGGTACTTTAAAGGCGAGCCGCCTTGGCGGCGAGTAGTGAATTGAAACTTTCCTCGCTACTGTAAAGGCGAGTCGCCTTGACGGCGAGTAAACTGTTTAAACTTTCCTCATTTCTTTATAGGCGAGCCGCCTTGGTGGCGAGTAGTTTTCTCAAACTGCCTTCACTACATTACAGCCCGTGCAACGCCGGGCTACGCAGCTAGTACTTAATATAAAATTCAAGAAAATGTTTGCTTTGGTAGTTTACTTTCCGTAGAGGAACAGGGCAGCAATTGTGGGGGTACATGTTTTCACATTTTTTTTTTCAAATCATTTTGGACCACCCTAATATTATACACACTAAAATGTGCTTAAAATCATCCTGAAAAGTACAAACCACATATATTCACGACTTCAAGCATTAATGCAGTTAACACATCTTTTCGAATCTGAATCTAGCAGAGTATTTTCCCTTTAAATAGTCTTATCTCTATCAAGCAGATAGTATAATTTATTTCACAGAACATTCACCCCTCTATCATCAGTGAATCAAATTAAAACTTTAGCAACTTAACAATTACGCAGCACTTATTAAATATCATTACATATTTCCAAGCTGCAGTTGCAGCATTCATCTTAAAGCAGAATTAAGTGGAGTTGAGTGCTTTTAAAGCTTAAAGCAAGTCGAGACAAATCGTGTGCATTAATTAAAATGAAATTCGCAGCTATCGTTCTTAGCATCCATGAATTCTGCAAATTTTAATTCTAACCAGTAATTTGTTTTCAGATATGCTTTGATAATATTGAATTAAATTTCCTCAGTGTTTTGATTTAAATGTTGAAACAATGCAAACAAAGCACAACATTTAAATTACTAGAAAGATTTCTTTTTGCTTTAAAATAATACCACATTGCAGCAAAATTGATACATTTATGGCTTAATATTGGATTAGGTTAAAAGTATTTTTAACTCATTGTAATGCAATGCGTTAAGTTTTAACATATTTATGTAATGTAAAATATTAGTGTACCAAAAGTATTTTTTTTAATATAGTTTATTTCAATGAGACAGTAACTATATATCACATTTTGAAAAATCACAAATATTTAAGCCCTTTTAAAGCATTTAACTCCCCATTATTTTATCTGAAAATGGTGGCTCTGCACACTGTTTGTCTCCAGTAGAGATCTAAAAGATTCAGAGCGGTTATCATGAGACAACTCAATGCATTTTTTCCTATATTCCTTGTGAAATATATATTTCTATGCTGCGAGGGTTAACTACTGTACTTATTAGACTGGATTTGGCGCTTTTTTTTTTCTTTCTTTTTTTTTTTTTTGTTATTGCTCAGAAATTCAGTTTCTAGATAATTTGAATTCACATAAGTTGTGCAGAAAGAAAAGCATTTGTCCCAAAGCGGAAGGGAAGCGGTTAAGAGGCACAATTTTGTCAAAATATCTCCATTTGTATCAAACAAGATATTTAGCCGATAAATATAAGCAGATTCAAGAAGAGAAAAAAATAGTGTGCAGGGAAATGTGCTATCATGTTTGGAGGAAAAAACTATTCGCGAATTTAATTTTCTTTCCATAGTGATGATTGAAGAACTTGATGTCAAATGCGTTCAATTTTATGAAGACAAATACTAAGCTTAAATTAAAAAAAAAACTGACTCTGATTGCCGACCTTATATAAAAACGAACTTCACTGTTCAGAAAGCACTTTTATTGTGTTCGAGAGGACATGGTAAACACGGAGACGGAAATCTAATCATTTCTATTAAAATTTGTTAGTTGCTAAATCAGAATAAAAAGTAAAAATTTAAAATTCTTTCAAAATACTTATACTAAAATCAATTAAAAGCATTTTAATTGTTAACAAGTAGAAACTGGCAAAAGATAAACATTTTAAATCATTGAGTTTTTTTTACTTGTCGGCCAACAATGACATCGGTTTCCAATCCCGAGAATTAAGGCTTAGCCGCATTCGCTAAGAAACGTTATAATACGAGTTCTATTTAACATATAAGTTCCAAACACATTCTATCAGACGCAGAACATATTTGTGCTTATTTTGGCACTTTTGTTTTACAAAGATACACAGTATGTTTTTACTTTAAAAGATGCGAAAAACATTTGAAAGTTTTTAATTAATATCTTTGTTAATTAATGTCATTCGAAGACGCGACCTAGATAAGATTTAAATAAAAATTAAAAATATCAAAAACGGCCAATGCTTTTAGACGCTAGAATGCCACAGAGATTTTCATTGATACACAGATCGACAGATTCACAGATACGTCAAATCTACAGGGTGTCCACTCCAATCGTGGACCAATAGCTAATTTCTAAACCGTTAGAGATAAGCATATAGTTTATTTGGGAAAAAATCTCCAAATTATGAAAGGAATTTTGGGTCTATTCAATGTTTTTCAAAAAATCAAATTTTGAAAGAGTTACGAAATTTAAATTTTTATACAGCCCCCCAGTCCTATCAATCATATTTAGTAAAAAATTCTTGACACTGTAACGTTTAAAACTAAAAAAAAATCACTCTTCTTCCACAAAAATTGACCGAGTTATGACGTTTTGAAAAATCAAGATTTTGCATTGTTTCATGACGTCATCGAGAGATCGCTTAAGGGACCGTATGCGAAATCCTTCAAAATCTTGATTTTTCAAAACGTCATAACTCGATCAATTTTTGTGGTAGAAGAGTGATTTTTTTTTAGTTTTAAACGTTACAGTGTCAAGAATGTTTTACTAAATATGATTGATAGGACTGGGGGGCTGTATAAAAATTTAAATTTCGTAACTCTTTCAAAATTTGATTTTTTGAAAAACATTGAATAGACCCAAAATTCCTTTCATAATTTGGAGATTTTTTCCCAAATAAACTATATGCTTATCTCTAACGGTTTAGAAATTAGCTATTGGTCCACGATTGGAGTGGACACCCTGTATAATCCTCTTCCTTGTAACGTCGGGGATTGAAAAAAAGAAATGTTGCGTCTAACGCTCGTACATAATTACACCCACTTAATCTATTAAGTTATTACTAACCCGATTATTTGGTAGACGTGGAAGAAAAAGTAGTGTGGGGTTCACACCTGATTTTTTATTTCAACACTACTTCTCCATTTTTAATACGCTTTTACAGCGTCACATGTGGGTTTGTTTGTATGTATGTAACTCTGTATAAAAGATAAAATTCACGTTCTTTTCAAACATAAATATATATTTAATACTATTATTAATACTGAAGGCTAAACTATATTACATGTTGATGCATTGTAAGTGCATGTAAACTTAGCGGATAATCAATAGTTTGGAAAACTAGAGGGAAATGTTAGAGTATCATGGAAATATAGTGTAACCTTTACTATTAATGATAGTATTAAGTATATTACTTTTATATTTATAAAGAACGTGACTCTTATCTTTTAAAAAATTCTCAGAACGACTTCAGATTTCAGCTGTATTTTGATAACTTACTTACGAAGAAAATTTGACTAAACAACAGTTTGATTAACTCTAAAAGCGTATTTTTTAGTTTTTTTTTAACTATGATTTATGTTATTAATTTCTAAAATCTGTAATACCATTTTCATCATAGAGGATTTTAAAATTTATTAAGGTCTGAATAGCATTTCTGATCAAAAATATGAATTAGAAAACTGGGACGCATCTCAATTATACAGTGAATTCCAAACTATGTTGACTGAGAATGAAACTCTTTTAAAACCAGCCCCATTCAGAGTAAATGTCCGCCAAAAAGACGGCTGGACGGACGCCATCTTTTGAAATTTAATTATTGATGACTAGTGACAATACAAAACTCTCGCTCTTTCCAGCCCTTTCAAGCAGTTCTGAACTCATGTTTCAAATAATCCACAGCGCATAATAAAACTTGATAAATTTCTAGCGGTCTCGTAACTTTTAATGAGATGGCTGCTGATAGCCACCATTAAAAATTAAAGTACGCAGCAATGCTTATCACCCATCTCTTTATTCCAAATTTACTCTTATTCAAATGCTGTGCGAGAACATTGATTTCATTTGGAATAAATATTTTACAATCGTAAATTTGCAAGATCAGATGTTCCCCAACAGGAAATGTAATAAATTTCTGACATACATATGAACATAATCTTTCATGTTCGGTTTTCTACGAAATCCTCAGAAATTAAATGGCTGTTAAATGGCCTTTTAACTTGTGAGAAGCTTTGAAAATGCAGACGAGCCTGCTTAATGGAATAGCCATTTTACCACAAAAAATATTCTAATAAGCTGGATATTCTATTATCCGGGATCAAAATAATGCATTATAACGTTTTGGTACATTGAAAGTGTATTATATTAAGGGGATTTCGTTTAATCGATATTCTAATAAGCGGGCTCAACTCTACTTCATCATTATCGTGCAGTTGTTTGAAAAATCCCAAATTGCTTATTGTTCCTACTTAAACATAATTGATTTTCTTATCTTTTTGTTTTTTTTATAGATCGTACAATTCGAAAGTAAAGAAACCAAGGGTTGCCCCTAAAGACATTACAGCTAAAACCAAAGTATAAGTTAATTTTAAACAATCAATATTACTGATGATAAAAAAATTCTTCCTGTGAAGCCCTTAACATAGAAAATTAAGTTTATTACGGTTGGTTAGTAGGTAATCGTGTTTATAGAAACGGAAAGTTATTTTCATATGTGATAAAGGTCCTATATACTGTGGCAAATATTTTTTTCCTTGCGTGTGTTGGTATTATTTTTCGATGGAGCATTTTCTCTTATGTATAGTTATGAAGAGATAAAATCTGCATAAAAAATTATTTCGTATTTTTTCCCTTTTTGTTTTTTTGCTTCAAACGTTCAATATCTTTACTTCGCACATTATTTTGATCATTTTTGAAATTGAAATTATGTATATCTAGTGCTAACTGTTGCGAAAATAGAACAGTTAGCACTAGCATATCTAGTTAGGTCTTGCATTGAACATGGGCACTTTATAATTCCACAAGTATAACAAATGTAGTAACGAAAGAAATGTAATAGCGATAACAGGGTTCGACTTAGACCTTTGAGGTCATTGCGTACGAACTTTACTTGATGCCCTTTCCCCCTCATTACTATGAAAATGAAGTAATGATATATTTAAATTTTTATGCATTTAATCAGACTATATTTGGTACTGTCGCATATTAAGGTATTGGGGAAGAATAAGTACAATAAGAAATAAAAATTTATTTACATTTTTCATTATTGCAGAATGCTGAAATTAGTTTCTCACAAACTTTACGATATGTTTTACTACAATAAGTATTATAAAAGTAGATGCAGAAAAGACTACGAATTTAAAAAAGAAAAAAAAACTTGAAATTTATGTTTTACTGTTCCTCAAGAAAGGGAATAATAGTAAAACACAATAAGTAGGAAAATTGAGACAAATTAGCGAATATTGAAAAAATCTTAATTATTTTAAGAAAAAATAAGTGAGGGTTTCAGTTTTGTTTTGGTAAGAGTTACTGGCTTTGTCAAGATGAATTTCTTGTCTTTTTGATACTTTTAGAGCAAAAAGTACTGAGATTAAACAAAAAAATTTAAACAACCCTTGACCCTGATTACCTATCTCATGAAAAAAAAATATGGGGAAAAAATTTATCTGATCATAAAACATTTTAAATCTAAACATATTTTATTGTTTTCGAGAGGATACGGTATACACGTAAAAGGAAAGATAATCCTTATTAGTAAAATTTGTTAGTCGCAAAAGCAGAATAAAGAAGGAAAATTTAAAATTCTTTTACTTAAACCAATTACAAGTATTTTAATTGTTAACAAATATAAATTGGCAACATATAATCATTTTAAATCATTGCGTTTTCTTTCCTCGTTGGACAATAATGACATCGGTCCCCAATCGTGCAGATTTAAGCCTTAACCGCATTTGCTAAAAATGTTATACTTCAAGTTCTATTTTACATAGAAGTTCCAAACACATCTTATCAGACGCAGATTTTTTTTCTTTCTTTTGATACTTCCGTTTGAAATTTTCCAGATCGGGGAAATCATTTTAAAGGTTTTTAATTAATATCTTTGTTAATTAATGTCACCCGAAAACGTGACCTAGCCAAGAATACTCTCGATCACTTCATGTTTCAAACAATAAAAAAATTTCGAAATCGGTCCATCCGCTTAGGCTGTACGGTGTCACAGGCAGATACGCAGACACGTCAAACATATAACTCCCTTCCTTGTTGCGTCGGGGGTAATTAAAACTAGGGGACAACGGACAATTTTCACAGAACTTATACTTTGACACATAAATGCAATTTCATATTCATTTAAAGTACTGATGTTAAATCCTTCACTCAATAATTGCTTGCGAATAAAAAACGGTGTTCATGTTAGATATTCTTTTATCCCTATCACAGGTCATTAACGAAGCTCCCGAAAAGTTTTCCTTTTCTTTAAAGAATTTGGTTTCATAAGTAAAATTGAAGGGCTTGGGAGATTAAGGGGTTATGTCACAAAACAAAAATTGCAAGTAATTAAAGTTCAAAGTTTTATTGCTGCAGTTTTTGCAGATTTTTTGTTTTCTAATTTTGTCTTCAATGTGCGTATGAAATTAGTCTAATAGCATCTACTTGTTGATGTACTAAGTTCTATTTGCTTACCTGTATTCATTGATTACTATTTTCCTGTATTCAGTCTTTTAAATGTAACATATCCCCTTCATCCTCTAAGCCCTTCAATTACTTTTAAAGCTTAAATTTTCATTCTTAATTAGTTTCAATATTATGCGATAATGTAACCGTAAGGTCTTGAAATAACGCCTTTAATAATTCTTCTAAGTGCCGAAAGTTTCTGTTCAGCAAGCCAAACACATTGTGAAACTAATTTTATGTGTGGTGCTGGTGCATTGCATTCGTCATTCAGAATTTAAGCACCAAATAAACCTGTAGATTAACTAAAGTTTTGATCAGCTATTGTCCCTTTATAGACTTACGAGCCTTACATTCTCTTTTAATTAAATTACTGAGTTTACTACTGGGCGAAAATGAACTGATTAAACTAAATCATTAAACTTAGCCGTAGGCTTGCATCCTCTTATAATAAGAACTGTAGTTTACAGCTTCTGTTACATCCAATACCTGTTAAATATTGCACAGCTTTGTGAAATTTCCACAAAATATTAACACGCGTGAAATTTAGTAAGATAATTTCATTATTAAATTGCTAGTGCTTAAAATTTTCCATTATAAATAAAAGGCTATATATGATTACCGTCTGCTTCTATGAAAGGAAATTAAGAAAGCTTTTGAAACAATTTGAACAAGATATGTAACTACTTATGTGAGTTAAAGTCTCCATTGAAAAGAATTTTAAGAAATTAAAGCAAAAATGAATGCTTTTATAAATATACTTCTAAACTTGTTCCTCAATTATTACCTTAAAACTCTTACTTCTAAAAGAAATTTTTGGCTTCCCTGAAATAAATAATTTCACGAACTTATAAAGTAATTTAATCTTATAAATATTTCAAACGCATAGTGAAGCATTTATTTTTTAAAAACTTCATTAGGTACTTATAAAGTCCTAATTTTTCTTACTTTAATTACTTCAATGCTTCGTAAATAATGCACCTTCAATAGACATGATATCATGCAAAGCACTTAAGTGAGAGTTCTTTTTGAAACTGAAAAATGCACCATGTTGTTGTTAAATTAAGAAAGTTAACTGTAATTATAAGAACGAATATGAAATAAAAACTTTTCGTCTTACTATGGCGTTAGTGGTTAGAAACGTATGAAACGTGTCAGATATAATATTCTCTGGAAAATACCATGAGTAAATGTAACGAAATAATATCGCAATTTAACATTTCAAATGACAACCTGGCAGTTTCTACCATATATTTGCAGTCAGATATGGAGTTAGTATAAGTTTTTGCGTAAGGTAGTTTTTTTATAATTTCATAGTTAAACTGGGCATAATTCGCCACATAGTAAAATGTTTCTGATTGTTTTGAATAAAATATTTAAACTAGTGGTTACTCCATGGATTATTTTTGATGTACAACAATAAAGTATCCAAAAGTAAGTTAAATGGTTAAAAATAAGAGTTTAACTTCCGTTATGAATTATAAACTTAATAATTGAAAGAAATAACTGGTTGATTGTTTTGCTGGTTCTGTTGATTTTAATGGCACATATACCTCAAAAAGCTGTGCTTTGTGACGATTTAAGTCTGAATTCGCATCAAATTTCGGGGAACAATTAAAACTGAGTAGAATTGAAATGAATGTTCACAATTCTGTTGCTATTGAAGAAAAAAAAAGGCATGCATTGAGCAATCAAAAGTCTCAGGAGACTTTCAATGCTCGGTTTTCTTTTGAATGTCTAGAGAAGTCGACTTGATCTATAACATAGAACACAGAAAGAGTGTACTTGGGCTCACATTTTTCAGTGAAAATTCAAACCCGCGTGCATTTAGGGCAACCAACAAGAAATCGCAGATTTTTTTTTTTTTTAATTACCTTATATCGAAGAAAGCTAAAAGAAAAAAGGCTATAAATTTCACCAAATAGTACAATCAGTGGCGCCGACTCCATGGAGCTTGGGGGGGCTCGAGCCCCCTCAATAAAAATTTTGGGGGGCGGAGCCCCCCCAATAATTTAAGAGAATTTTTAAATGTATTATGCTTGATAAAATCACAAAACTATGTTTTCCTTGTTTGACAATAGTTACTTTGTAAAATACATTCCGTAATGAACTAAAACAAATAACTAATACTGTAGAAAGCAGAATAACTGAAAACGAGTGGTGTGAATCATGATAGTGTTTGCGCAAATTGTCGAGTAAAGTCTGGCGCCGGCAGGCAGACTAGGATTGTGGCGATATCAAAAAAGCTGAGGCAGGAGCCCCTGGAATCCTCGTGTCGCGTCGCTTTGAGGCTTCGAGACATTATACGACGCCATGTCTAAAGTTCACGGCACTGGCCCAGTCATTCTAAGTACAATGTTTCGTTCAGTGCATGCAGCAGACGTATTTAGTATTCCGGCTTAATCGTTGCAATGGATAAATTTGTTATTAAAAAGCCACGTTTGGAAGTTGATGATACTGCGAATCAACATCCGGCAATTATTGTGTCGTCAATTGCTTCGTCGTCTTTAGGCGAGAACTTTTCACAGCCTGAACCTGAGCAATCCGGGAAGGGAAGATCATTTCAGAAGTCCTGGTTGATCAAATATTCTTGGATAGAATATGAAGCATCTTCCGAAAAAGTTTTTTGCAAAACCTGCAAAGAGGCAGATGCTAAAAATCTATTACAATTTTCTTCAAAAAAAGAAGATGCATTTATTTCTGTAGGATTTTCTAACTGGAAAAAGGCTTTGGATAAATTCCGTCGTCATGAAAATACGCTTACGCATAAAGAAGGTGTTTTGAAACTAAATTCTATTTCTAACCAAAGTGTGGCCTCCCAATTGAATGAACAGTTAAATAGTGATATGAAGAAAGGCCGTTTAGTTCTTGAGACAATTTTTACTACCGTTCAATTTCTATGCCGACAAGGACTGGCAATTAGAGGGCACGAAGATGTCAACTCAAATTTTTTTCAATTGCTGAAACTCCGAAAGAATGACGTACCTGACTTAAAAGATTGGTTAGGGCGTTCAGGGTATAAGTGGACGTCCCATGATATTCAAAATGAGATCATTGATCTACTGGGAAAGTCTGTGTTGAGAAAGGTATTGGCTTCAATCAAGAAGACTGAACATTTTTCGATTATGGTTGACGAAACAAGTGATTCTTCGATTCACGAACAAGTGTCATTTTGTATTCGTACAGTCGATGATTCCGTAATCATCAACGAAGACTTTATTGGCTTATACGAGACCCCCAACACTGAATCACAAACTCTGTTTAGTATTTTAAAAGACATTTTTGCTCGTCTTGATTTGTCAATGGAGAACTTAAGAGGACAGTGCTATGATGGTGCCGCGAATATGAGAGGTAAATTCAAAGGATTACAAAAGTTAGTTTTGGATATAAAACCGAAAGCCCGTTATGTGCACTGCACTGCTCACAGTTTAAACTTGGCAGTTGTGGACAGTCTTCGCCATCTTACGTCTATGAGGGATATTATGGCTTTATCCAAGAACTTAATAAACACCGTAAGGAAATCCACCAAGAGGATGGGACTTTTCAGAAGCATACGCTGTGAGAACGTCAACGACCAAGTTGGTCTACGACCCCTTTGCCCGACTCGATGGACTATGCGAGCTTCTAGTATTTTGAGAGTATTGAAAAACTTTGAAGAACTTCTAGAGTTTTTTAAAACATTTTCTGCAGAGGACAAAACAGAGGCAGGTTACAAATGTGTTGGCTATCTTGAGTCAATGTTACAATTCAAGACTTATTTCTTTTTAAGTCTTTATTGCCACGCAATGAGCCCAGTAGAGGACGTCAATGAAAAAATTCAATGCCCTCATCTAAGTGTGGCTGATCTGGGAAAAATATACGAACGCTTAATTTGTATATTGAATGGAAGGCGAGATAGTTTTGAGCACTTTTGGGAATTGTGTTTAAAAGAAAAACCTTCACAAGTTGATAGTCCTTCTCTTCCTCCGAATCGACGTATACAAAAGAAGTATGAAAACAACGAAGCCAGCTCACCGCACGCTTTCAAAACCCCAAAGGAATTCTACAAAGCACTTTACATTGAAGTTTGTGAAACGGTACAATCCTGCATTACTGAGCGGTTTGCATCAACTGGACTCACACAGGTCATTGCAGTTGAACAAGAGTGCTTGCTTTTAGTAAACAGAGGTGAAACAAGTTTTGAAAATTCAACTGAGTTTTTCAGAAATGATCTAGACATTGAGAGACTGCGCTTACACTTCAATATGTTAGCGGACATCGCTAATGAAAAACAACTGGACTTGAAAAACATGCATGATGTAAAAAATTACATTACACAAGAGCCTGCAATTGGAGAAATGTTGTGTGAAATAGTGAAGTGCATTAAGCTACTCCAAGTCGTTCCAATCACAACAGCAACAGCAGAGCGGTCATTTAGTGCCCTAAAACGTCTGAAATCATATCTTCGATCAACAATGGGACAGAAGCGATTGAACAACTTGGCTGTTCTTCATGCCCACCGAGATGTTTTGGATGAATTGGATATCCGACCAATCATCAACGACTTCATATCCAGTAATCCAGTCAGACGGTCGACATTTGCACTTTTCTAAAGACACTCTAGCCCTAATAATGGTATTGAAAGCAGTATTAAAAATCTTGATAAAATAGAGAATTAAATACAAACAGAATAATATATTTTCAGTTTCGAAATATTAGTAGTGGTTTAATACTTTACATATTAGTTACTATAGTACTGTATTAATTACTTTCAAATACTTGAATACTTTTAGGGTGAAAGACATAATGAAATTTTGACTAAAAGTATTAAGCGTACTGTATTGACCGTATTAAAGCGTTAACTTTGATATATTATTTTTATTTTATAAATTCTGAGCCTTGTTCAAAGCAAGCTTAAATTAACTATTTCACTTATTAATTTAAGTGCTAATATTATGCGACAGCTATATATTATGTTTTATTTTTTTTAATGATAGTTTAAGATTTATTTTAATGTAATTTCAGTCTTTTCAGAGCTATACATTCACTGCTCTCAAATTGTCTGTAACCACAACTATTACTATAAATTAAATTAGCTTTTTTCACGAAAATACCGTGCGTGTTTATGTTTTGGTTCGCCTTTAAAAGCTAAAAAATGCGTCAGACTTGTCGAGTATGGAGAGTCGAGTTTTTGGGGTTCTAATGTTAATCGTATAACTCTAAAATTCTTAAAAAAATAAATTTAAAACTCACTTTTTTTCATCTAAAATTTAGAAAATTTCCCAGGGTTATGGGCCCCCCCAATATTTTTTATAAGTCGGCGCCCCTGAGTACAATTGCTTATTACAATTATGTTCTATATTTTTGTGAAAATATCTAACATATTCACAACAGTATAATTATTCTTTTAAAAAGGGAGATTTCTTCTTAAATTTTTGGCTCAAAAAAAAAAAAAAAAAGAGGTTGCACCAAGCTTTATAACTTCGATAATGTTGAAAGCCTAAATTGATATCGACTGATGCCTTACTTGTTACAATACTTTGAAAAGATGACGGAATAACAACAGAATATTACCCTCCCCTCCCCACACACATGTTAATCAAAAGATCAAAAGCTCAAATTTTGATAAAATATATGGGTGATTCTACAAATACGGGAATATTTCTAACATGTAGATTTCAAAAAATTAATTTAAAATTAAAAATCTGAAAAAAATCAGCAAAGCACTTGATAAGTTACATAAGTAAAATAGAATATCAGCAGAGCTTAAATGTTTGTATTTTATTGTATTTTTGGATTTTTATTTTTTTGAAGGCATATGTGAATGATAAAAAGGGCATGTGGATGACACAATGGGTATGTGTGAATATAACACAGTAAGTATGTGAATAACACAAACACAATAGGTATATTAATGAAATTTTTTAACCAGTAAACTGTTAGACATAATTTTTAAACATTGTACTGTCATAGTTTGGCTTTTGATTCATCCACGTGTCTTATATTGGGGCATGTGAATGACAATAGAAAAAGGGCATGTGAATGACAAAACACAGGTAATTGTGTTCTCAAAAAGTCATATTTGAATATTTTTCGGCCTCACTTCGAATTAGAACCCACAAATGTAAGCCTTAGGATTACTCATTATCAAAATTTATTTACATGTACATTTTACATGCATTCTGTGGGGCATGTTAATGACAAAGATAAAAGACACTTGCCTTGAAAGTTGAGTTTAGCTTGCTTTTTATCAAAAAGTAATTGCAGAACGGCAAAATTAATCCTCAGCCAGGAATAACAAAGTTCCATGCTTTATTTTAAGATGTGTTGCCAGATTTTGAAATAAAACATTTCAGAGAAAAATATCTATACTTTTTAGACATGTGGATGACTGATAATCGCTGGGACAAAGTTTAGATTAACTTTTAGAGATATTATTTTCATATTATTTTGCTTTTTTTGTGATTTACAACTTGCACACATTCATATTTATAAATAAAAAACTGGAGAAAAAAAAATCACTTATTTTTTTAAAATCTATATTCCATTGATTGTGAAAATTGCACCTATGGGACAGGGCATGTGGATGACATTTCAATCTAATATCCTTTTTTTTAAATGAATAATAATTAAATATTGACATTGTTGATAACGGAAATTATAGAACAAAAGACGCATAAAAATATTCCCAAAATAGTTTTTTATTAAATTAAAAACAAAAAGAGCAATCAGTATGGAACATAAATTTGCCCATTTTTGTAGAATCACCCATATAATTAAAGTGTTTTTACCTGTTGGCAGTTATATTTGCTAACAGTATCATCTAGATTTTGCTTTATGTGGATAAGGAACAAGACATTGTTTTTTTCACGACATTGAAGTTATTGTTTAAAGCAATATATCTGTTGCTTGGTTCTAAAAAGACCAATGTCAATTTTTTCACATTCTGTGTTATTTACATCAAAAGTTTTCAAAGTAATAAAACTCTAATTCAACAAAGACCAATGTCTAATATCAAACTAAATAGGTTGTATTGTTGCAGTAGCTTTAAATCCAAAAAGGGCCAATGTCATAATATTTACATAAAATAGTAACAGCTTAAAAAATGTCATATGATAAAATAATGTTTCTTTACACTAACAATAAACAAATACCAAAAAATAATTATGGGAATCTTAATATTAGAAAGTTATAGCATTCTAAAAAATCTCAAATATCTTTCATCGCCTTTTTCTCGAAACTAACATTTTTGACTTACGCCCTTTTAGAACCAAGCCAGAGATATAATATCATTATTTCAAAAGATAATGTAACTCAGTCTCAGTTTTAGGAATTTTCCACTTAAGGAAATACCTCATTAACTTTAGAAGTTCAAATGTAACTGAAACACTGCATCTTCAATGTAAATACATCAACTTTTAAAATCATTGCTATAACACCAAGAAATATTTCTCATCGAATTTATATAGCCAGGTGTAGACTCTGATTAAAACAAAACATTCCGAACACAGACTTTCCTTGTTCCAACAAATAAACTGTATCTGCAACTGTATACATTTTTCTGAAGCATTAATCATTTCTTAGCAAAATCTTGAGTATAAACCATATCTGGGAAATCCTCTAAGTTGTGGAAATAAATTTGTAGCGGTGGAAAAAGTCTCGAAAACGTTTTTCTTTATCAGCCAGCTCGAAAGCTAGCTGGATAAAATATGGCAGCGGGGAAGCTGAAACGCAAGCGGATCGTTATTTTAGAAGTATTTCTTTTTCGACAAAGTTCATACGGAAAATGAAAGGGGAAAAAAGTTGTTGCTGGTAATAAATGTAGTCTAGAAAAATGGAACAGATAAGGTTTCCGTTCCATGAAATTTTAAATCTGAAGTTTTGTTCACCTGACGTGCCAGGTGAGAAGATTTTTAGTTATATTGTATAACATTACACCAGCACAACGATCCGTTATATTTCAGGAATGGACGGAATATTATGATAATTTAAGGGAAATGCTTTTGAATGGTCGATTTTAAATTGTTATGAAAAATTTAGAATCGAATTGAGAAATATTTATTTATTTTTTTAAAGCAAAATACACTTTTACAAATAACTGACGCACCTAGAAGGAGCTATCCAAACTTCTGTTTGATCTTCTTAGGTGAAACCTTCCCCTCATTTACGCATGCATCAGGTCTTCTCTGATCATACCGAAATAGGGGTGTTAGACAAGATAACAATAAGGAGAAGAACAATAAAAACCATTTTGAACCGTATCACACAACGTGGAACGATGTTAATTTCAAATACATAGTTTACTTGAATATGTCAGAAGGATATAGCAAATGCAAGTTCTAAAATGAAAACTTCGGAAAGTTATCACCTACAACCCATCTACCCTTTTTTAAGTGGAACTGTTCGCGAGTGCCAGGCGCGTTTTCACTGACGAATAGTAAATGAAATGTTACATACGTAAAGGCAACATTAATATGCGAAAGTGATAAAAAAAATGTAGCAAAAGGATCATTTATTTCTGGAAAAATCCCAAATCGATGGCGGATTCAGTATCATGTTGAGCTCCATTTGAACTAATGTCACTTTCGATAGAAACCGAATTCACCCCTGATCGTCTTCAGCTATGAATCAAGATTCAATCTGGGCAGTGATGACGAAAATTGTAGAAACTCAGGGGAAACCGGCAGTGAATGCCCAAACAGTTATTTCAGTGACACACCGCAAGTATAGCTGGGGTGATCCAATGCTGTGCTATAAATATGTGTCGGAATTGAAAAATCTTCATTTCTTTGTTTTCCAAAGCCCTCCTAGCCGAAATTTATAAAGCCAACTAGGGCTTAATTTGGATGGGAGCACCCGGGATCTCAACTCCGCTACTATTCTTCTATTTAAAGTGATGTATTACTTGTTAGAAGGAATCGAGTCTAGTCATGGATGTACTGAAATACGTTTTGACTACTATAAAGCTTCTATATGCTTTCTTGAAATATTATAACTTGTATCCAACCGTTTGCAAACTTAAAAATTGAATTACAGGAAATAGATACGTAAGTATATATGTGCATTATTTTATTTTTCAATTATTAAAAAAATGTTTCTTAATAAATTGAAGGGCTTGCGAGATGAAGGGGTTATGTGACAAAACAGAAATTACGAGTAAGTAAAGTTCAAAGTTTTATTGTTGCTATAGTTTCAGCTTTTTTGTTTTATTGGTTTTGTCATTAGTACGCGTATGAAATTGGTCTAATAACATCTCCTTTTTGATTTACCAAGTTTTATTTGCTTACCTGTATCCATTGCTTACCATTGTTCAGAGTGTTTATTGTTTGAAATGTAACAGGGCCACTTCATCCTCTAAGCCCTTCTATTATTATGTTTCAATTTTTCTATATACGAGATTCCAGACACATTTGTGGGATAGTTCATTCTAAGAAATACTGTTACGTGAAAAGAATTCGTTCTTATAATGAAATTAAGCACTCATTGAGAGTTCCAAAAGTGGAAAACAGAACAAAAAAAATGTTCCTTAATGCATTTAAAATTACTTAACTTCCTATTCAAAATTAAATTCGTTTCCGAGCCGGTCTTCTCCCCCATCGATTTCTGCTTCCACTTCGCAGCTGGCAATAAATCGATTTTTCTGGCACAAATCACAGAAACGCATAAATACTTAAAGAAGATGAAAAAATTGCGAATCAATTGCTCGCTTGGCGATTCAAATCCTCATTTGAGTTGGTCATTACAACGACACTGCTTCGAATCGATTTATTCCTCTTTGGCTATTTCGAATGCAACTTTTTTTAACAACCGATTTTTTTCTAAAGATAGATTCATATTCATTTTCCTAATATATACAAATAAGCACACCGATATACTTAGTATATTTTACACCTACACTATTGATAGTCAACTTGGGGGGTCTCGTTAAGGGAAAAAACACCATCTTCCCAGAAAAGGACTAAAGTTCAATACATCCTTACATTTCTAAGATTATCTCTAATTGTTATAATTGAGGGACATTCCAGCACTCTAACAGAAAGTAATACATCAAATAATCCACCAAATAAATGAAACATAAAAATTTTTATTAGTTATCACCAACTTGCCAGAGACCATGTTACAGTTCTAGGGATTAGTCCACTCTAAAATCAGAATGCAAACTCTAAGTGCTCCAATTTAAGACACTTTTATTGCTGCTAAGCGTGAAAAGAAAATCCTAAAAGGACAGAAAATTTAAGCAGAAATTCATAACAACGAATTAGTTCGTTAGGATTGCATTTCGTGAAAGAGAATGGCGGTTTTTAGTCTAGTTTAAAACCAGTATAGTCTGGTCGAGAAGGATGGGTCTTACCATCACCGTCGCGCAACCGTCTTACCGGCAGCAAATATGAAGCGGAAACCAAGGCAGGGATTCAAGTGAAACAGGCCATCGCAAATTACAATCGCTACTGGAAATGAATTACATTAGAACGTTTCTTGATAAAAACATCGTGACGTCAGCGTGACATTTGCCTATGAAAAACGAGCTAGATAAAACGTCACAGCCTACTTGGCGAATAAGAGGAGATCGCTGAGTGCTTGTGAGCTCTTATTGGCTCCACCCGTAGTGACGTCATGCCAAGTTAAGTTGATGATAATGTAATTCACTTCCAGTAGCGATTGCAATTCGAAGCGATCGCAGAGCTGTTTCACTTGAATCCCTGCCCAAGACTGGTAAATGTGTTCCAACCAATGCCTCCTAAATAGTAAATGCCTACTGCTTTTTGGTTTTTAGCACAGAGCAAAATTTCTCCCTTGGTTCACAACGCACTACCATCTATCAGAGTTCTTCGAGACAGAGAAATTAACGATTGGTTGATTTTTAATTTGAAATTTAAAAATTAGCCAATCAAAAAATTTAATTTGAATATTGTTTGGATTTATCACTATAACAACAGTAAAATCGGATTGCCACAAGGTGGCGCTCAAAGTGGAACGACTGTCTCCCGTATTGAGGCAAATGTAGTAGGCATTTAGTATTTAGGAGGCGTTGGTTCTAACATAGACAGCGGAGCAAAAAGAGTCTCATTAACAGCTAGAGATTCTATAATCTGGATACTCAATAAGATGAAACAAGCGATTGCCAACAGAATGAGTTTGGACATTAGAGTCAAAAGTGATTAACAACTTCTGCATATCACAAATTTCTTGCTAAAATTGCAAGAAATTTGATTCATGGTAACTTTGATCCACAATTTCTCTAATATTTTCAACCCATTCATATTTTAGAACAATCTTGCATCTGTTAGCATGTCACTCTAAAATATAAATACGTAAAATAGGCTGTGTATAGTTGGTTAAAATATATAAAGAGCTGCCGCTTCCTTTTCATTCAGAAACTACCTTTACTATCACAACCGTCCCACATACTCCAGCTCTTTTCATCTCAGTACTTGAAGTATGATTTTGTTTATATGCTGAAACAGATAACAGCTTTTCCGTCTAGAGGAAACCAATAAAATTGTTGTTCCCGTAACTTATTAGGCTCTAGACAGCTTCCAAAAAATACAATAACTTCCTATTTTTTTGCAAGGATTATAATCTTCAACCTTTTCAACCATGAGCGACGCACAATAATGCGGGATCACCAAGTAAGGAAAAATACTTTCCTATTAGTATCAAATTACGAACGGACTACTCTAAAATAATTTTTATTTCACTTCGCAACTTTAAGGTAATTTTTTGGCTTACCCACAAAAGCATCCCTGCGTGTTGAGCATTTGGATAAATAGGCTAAAAATGGGAGAAATATAAAAATGACTAGTAGTTTTCGAGATATGAGAAAATAATAGAATTATAAATTCTCGTGACATTATGTATTAATCTTCCATTACATATGTATTCCAATACTTTTGACTCTTTCTTTTGGAAATCAAAGAAAGCTAATAGTTTCTCTGATGGAGTAAAATAAGAGACAACAAGGCGTATCATCAAAGTGTGCTCCAAATTTAGGAATATTGACTTAATGTACAAGCACCCTGGAAACATAACATCCTTTTCTGTACATTTTATACCCAAAATATTACTGTATTTAACGATTATTAGGTTACTTTTTCAAGAAGTTTGACTTAATTTTTGTATAGGATATTCTAAATCACTCATCTTTTTTTCTCAGACTTTGTGTTTATATTCTTATTTGCTGGGTTAGTTTTTTTCTATAAAATGGATTAGCACAACTTTTATCTTTGAAATTTTGTAAAAAAAAAAGTGGAAAACTTCGTACTTAAATGTGAAAAAATAACTAAATAAGTCAATCTAATTAAAAGGATAAGCAGCGATGCAGTGGATAAAGTCTCTCTTTATGCCCTTTTATCATTTTTTTTTTTATAAAATCTAATAACTTTAAAATAACCATGACATCAGTAGCAGAAATTTGTTCAGCATTCTGCGAAGCAAAATAAAAATCTTCATTAGCTGCAATACCGGGTGTCCGAATCAAATTTTTCCGAATTTGAACAGTTCATTAAAAAAAAAAAGGTTAAGCACTGCTAAAGTGATAGCAACAAAACTTGGCAGCTGAATTCTAAGAGTCTGGAGGCAGTTTTTACTTCCTTTTACGTAGTAAAGGAAGTATTGTGATCGCGAAAAAAAAAAATTACTCAAATTTGAGTCTAAATTTTGATTTTGCTCACCCCCGAATGAATGTTCAGTAGTTTTTTCGACCTATCAGCACGTGCATACGTCCCTACCAACATATAAGCAGCCGAAAAATCCTTTTCAACCACCCCCGAGTTAATTACGACGAATTTTCTCGTGTCGTCTGTATGTACGTATGTGCGTATGTATGTGGGTCGCATAACTCGAAAACTATATGCCGTAGAAGCTTCTAGCTTGGTATGTAGGCTCTGAGGAGGGTCTAGTTGTGCACCTCCCCTTGTGGTTGCATTCGAATGTTCCCAAGGGGGTGTTTTACCCCTTTTTGGGGTAAATCAGTGTTAATTTCAATGCAGACTCAAGTGATATGAATTGGCGCGGCCACTTGGCGATATGTCGCCAAGCTTTTGGTCGCCAAGTGCTTGACGCCAACTTGGCGACATATCGCCAAATTGGCGACAAATTTGGTGAAAAAATTATTTTTTGAATTTGGGTTCAACTTGGCGCTATTGGCGATATTTTGCGAAAAATTCACTGAATGATATTAAAATCCATAATATTTAGAAAATTAACCATTGTAAAATATTTTTTGCATTGTTTCGTGGCAGATTAGGGGAGTAAATATTTGAATTGTTACGTTGCTCACTCCAAGCACTTTTTTTTAACACTCAAGGCAACTACTAAGAAATTTACACGTAAAAGGAAGTAGTGTGGGGTCCATACCAGATTTTTTTTCCTCGCATCAGACGCCCCTGCACTTTTTACACGCGAACAAAAGAACAAATGGCGTCCTCGTAAGAGAAAGTACAAATTGTTCTCTGGTATGGTATAGAGAACAGAACAGAGAGTTTATTGGCCAAAGAAAACTAAAATTAGGTACCAATACCTAACAAAGAAGATGATACATTTCACATTTCGCACTCCAGTGTTCCCCGTACCTACCACAACTCGTGGTTTAACCGAGATGGGGCCCTGAAGAGAGCTCTGTTCTTTTGATCCAGAACAAGGTCCGAGCAAACCCCTGGTCCAGTACCCCCAGAGGTATCTTTTCACTTGGAGGACTTATTTAACGTCGCCCAGTCACCATTAGTGACGACGATGGATCTTTGATCGGCTGGGATCGAATCCGGGACCCTCCGGTTACGAGTCCGACGCCTTACCAATCAGGCTACCACGGCCCTATAAGATGATACAACATACTGTAAGATGAAGTCTACATTTTAGGTATTGATAGGTACTGGACAAACACACCAGGTGAGCTTCTTTAGTAGTACTGAGCGACCTTAAGAGCTTATTGAGCTGTTTTAGTTGCTCTCTTAAGTCCTTTTCCGTATATTTCCCATTTCGATAAAAGCTTTGTGCCAGTTTTTAATGTACTTATTTTGGGAATAATTTCCTTTATGAACTGTTCGAAGCACTTGTTGCCCTGTTATTACGAATTTGTGTTATGCATTGTATGTCAAAGAACAGTTTGTGCCTTCACTTCCAGGACACCATTTTCTCCTTTGTCCCATCATAAAACTGCAGGGGAGTTTGACTCAAGAAAAAAATATTGCCTCCAAACTCTAAGAATTCAGCTACCTAATTTTGCCAATATCACCCTCATAGCACTTGAACTTTATTTTCAAATCGACTGTTCAAATGCGGTACATTTGATTCTGACACCCTATATAATTGCTGTTTTCACCACGAGTTGCTTTTATGATGATACTTTTAATGCTCAAACAGAAAATGAATTCATCAGGCTTAATCATTTCTTTTCAGTGTTATTAAGTTACCAATCAAAACGTGAGGATGCAGTGTTAAGAAACAGAAAATTGAGAAGATTTTTTTTTTTTTTTTTTTTTTTGTATTTTGACATCTCTAACTCAAATTATGTTTTTCGCAATGGCGAATTACGATATGCGTGTGTGTGCTCCATCGCCACTCATGTCCTGCATGGTGGTGCAGTGGAACCCACCCTGCTGCAAACTCCGACTTGCTGAGTTCCATGTCCAGCATGGGCTCCAAACATGAGAAGAGGTGGTGGAGACGTTGGCAGACTGCCAATTTAAAATAAGCACTACAAGACATTTGAGGTCCAAAAAGAAAACAGAAAGCAATTTGACATTGCTCAAAGAGAAAATAATGACAAGAAAGCGGCAATACTATTACGATAAGACGGCTGTAATTTTAAACAGTACAGAAAGATCACAGTTATTAAGGAAAGCATTAAGAGCAGTAGTTTACACTCTTCTTTTAGCGAGATTCTTATTCCTTTTGTTTTCTTCGGCAGTTCTATTCTTCCTTACATTTGTATAAAAATGTAAATTTGAAAAGGCATACAAATGCATGGAGTACCATTTTGAATTTCGACATTACATCAACAAGCAAAGGAAAAAGAAGACATCTAAAACATTTCAGAGCACGTTGAGCACAGTTTCTCAATTTTTCCCCAAACGATTCGCTATTTTGAAATCTCAGGTCTATAGTTCTCAAGATTGTTCTAAAACATATTTTTAGAAATCCAATGCCGATAGAACGCAATCCACGACAATGGATTTGAGACTCTACTAGAAAGAAAATGTGTTTTCTTTTAGAAAAGAATATGAAAAGAGAAAAAGTAGTTACTTTCTCACAGGGACAGAATTGAGCTTCTGTTATTTTACAAAAACATTTCTATAGTGGACGTGATGTTTGTAAAGCAAATATTTTAGAAAAAGCGGACACGATTTTGTTCAATACTAAGGACCATTTTTTTTTTTTTTTTGATGAAAATGAATGAGCGAATTACTTACTTATTTTTTTTTTAATAATTACTGTACAGGTATTTACAATAAATAAAATTTTCAACATTTTTCTGTTGTTTTAGCTTTTCACGAAGTTCACTAAAAGAAAAGAACTTACAGTTAATTTATCAAATCGTGGATTCCTTATATTATTATTTAATAACAGTTTCAAATATTATTTTGCTTACATGGATACGTTAATATCAAAAATTAATTTACACAGCCTTCGACAAATTTGTTGCTTCCAGAATTAAATTATTGTAGGATATTTTTATGTGTTGAAAAAAAATTCGACATAAAAGAAAATTTCTGTTGCGTGACGTTTATTTTTTAAAGGGAAGATTAAGGTGAATTCGAAACAAAAAAAATAACTATTATTTTAGATATTGTTTTGACAACACTTTTGTGTTGTCAATGTGTTGTGAATGTGTTTTATTTATGTTTTTTCTTTTTTTTTTTTTTCGAAAATTACTGCAAAATAAATTAATTTTTATGAAGAAATAAAAAAATTTAAGGATTCTCCGTGGACGTCTCAAGAAAAAAATTACTTAGCGGTGGCCCTTATAGTCTAAGATCCCACTGCAGTTTATCTACACTCAGAGTGTACACTCATCACGTATATGTCAAATTAAAACTGATTTTTTTCTGAACGTGATGCACTAAGGCTACCTATGTAAAAGTGGCCGCAACCTCTAGGCAGCCTGGAATGAAGTTTACGGTCCAAAATTTTAAATGGTTATAAAAGATGGAAAAATGGGTAGATTCTTTTGCTTTTTTCACTAAAATTATTCTTAACGTGAGTACTTTTTCGAAAAATAATTGATGAACTTAAATTTCAAAAGTTGCCGATAGGGGACGCTTTAGACTTTGTAGCTAAAAACAACTATTTTTACCGTTTTTTTTTTTCGTATTTTCGCAATTGATTCAAAAAGTTTAAACTTTAATTAAATTTTGAGCCCAAAATATCAACTAATTTCCGGTTTTTAGCAATATTCGAACCAAACTTCAAAAAATGTGTTTTTCTACTTTTTAACTTGTCCTTTCATGTAAAAAAGATTATTAAAATCAGCTGGCGACACTAATAATGTGAAAATAAAATTTAATGTACACTTTCTGAGTTGTAAAGTACGAAATTTCTGGGTAAAAAAAATGTTGGAATTTTTTTTTTATTTATTTTTTTTAGTCACGAAAGGGTTCATCTGATTTTATTTTAACATTATCAGGTGATTTTAATATTTTTTTACATGAAAGGACTAGTTGAAAAGCAGAAAAACACAAATTTTGACGTTTGGTCCGAGTACTGCTAAAAACCGGAAATTAGTTGATATTTTGGGCTCAAAATTTAAGTTAGAGCTTTAATTCTTTGAATCAATTACAAAAATACGAAAACAAACGGTAAAAAGTAGTTGTTTTTAGTTCCAAAATCTAAAGCGCCCCCTATCGGCAATTTTTGAAATTTAAGTTCATCAATTTTTTTCGAAAAAGTACTCACATTAAGAATAATTTTAGTAAAAAAAAGCAAAAGAATCGACCAATTGTTTCGTCCTTTATAATCATTTGAAATTTTGAACCCTAAACTTCAGGCCAGGCTACCTATAGGTTGCGGACACTTTTACATAGGCAGCCTTAGTGCACCACGTTCAGAAAAAAATAGCTTTAATTTGATATATGAGTTATGAGTGTACGCTATGAGTGTAGAAATACTACATTCATGTGACCTGTTTAGGCCAGGCTGCCTATAGGTTTCGGGAACTTTTACTTAGGCGGACATAGTGCATCAGGTTCAGAAAAAAATCAGCTTTAATTTTACATACACGTCATGAGTATGCTATGAGTGTAGATAAACTGCAGTGGGATCTTAGACTATTATAATTCATTACTGGACTACTACATGATATAAAAAATATATTTAATTGATAAATAAGTTTCTGAAATAATAACGTCGAGTTTGTTTTTTTAATCAATTGAATCTGCCACACGTTGGCACTGCAAACGAAAACATCTGTAGCGAAAATATCATTTATCTAATAAACAAAAACTAAACAATATGAGAGTTTTTTTAAATATATAATTCATTCGCATAAAATTATGAAACGCCCTGTTTTCAGTAAAAAGATAACTCGCGACCTCAGATTATTTCGTCGAATTTAAAGAATGCAGTGCATACGTCATTCAAAGAACACATTGCAACATGTTCACAATATTGCTGAATTTTAAGCAAACTTCTAAAAGTTTTCCAAGTCCCATTAATGCTTGAATTTATCTAAGGCATTCATTTATCCAAGATGTACTATTTATATGTTTTCTTCACTCTATACACAGAATACGTAGGTAGGATCATTACATGTTAATTTTGCTCGATTTTTTTTAGCAATCTTTAACAAATTTGACAGTTAAAAACAGTCACACGAACCAATAGTTTGTAGTTAGCGACGCAATGCATGCTACAGCTTTATAAACCGATATTTTACCTCGTGTGTATTGACAGCAATTTTAAACCGAGACATAATTTAATCATTTCTGCTTTCTGAAAATTGATGAAAGACGCCATTCATATTTAATTTTTAAGATCAAAGTTATCAAAAACTTATCACGAAAAGAAGACAGATGAGAGAATATCAATAACAAAAAGCAGAACGTAAAAAATTGCTAATGCTTTATGCCAGGGCTTACCAAACTTGTCCTACACGTGGCACCCTTTGAAGAGTTAGAATCTTCTCACGACACCTTAGCCTATCTTCAGTGTACATACATGCAATAAATTCCCTTCCCATCCTCCTAACTTTGGAACTGAGGAGCTGTCCACAAAGAATGTCACACGCTTTAAAGGGGGTGGTGGGTTCACGAAATCGTGATTATTGTGATAAGGGGGGAAGGGGGTAGTAAGATGTGTCACATCACGCTTTTTTATAGCAAGATATTAATGAACAAGTACTAAGATTAAATTTAAAAAGAAAATCGACCTTGATTACCATCCCAATATTAAAAACAAACATCACTGGTCAGAAAGCAGAATAAAGAGGGAAAATTGAAAATCCTTAAACTAAAACCAATTACAAGTACTTTAATTGTTAACAAATAGAAACTGGCAAAAGATAAACATTTCAAATCATTAAGTTTTCTTCCTTCGTAGGCCAACAATGATATCGAATTCAAATCGCGTAAATTCAAGGCTTAGCCGCATTTGTTAAAAAACGTTATAATATTCGAGTTCTATGTAACGGGCGATTCTCTGTAAACTGGTAATTCGCTGTCCGGACCAAGTATTTTAAAAATAATAAAGTGTATTAAAGTAATTATTGCTCTTAATACAAGTAAACCATTAATACTTTGTGGCCCAATTGCATTTGGAGCGGTAACTATTTAATTTTTTTTTCTGTAAATTATCTAAGCACCAAAAACACAGTCCCCTGGCTGTCCCAATCCAATAGTTTAACACTTAAAGGTCATATTTCAAAAAACCTATTAACACTACATAAATTTGGCAATTAATATTTAAAAATAGAATAATGCAGCTATATATTTTCATGAAATAAGGTCGAATTACGTATTTCTAAAACTTGAAATTGTCATGTAAATTCTGTCCGGAGATTTTTCAAACAGTCCCCTGTCACAACTTCAAAGCTCCAATAGAAAAAATCTGTTTCTCTTGCAAATGTTTTTTGGCATGAAGTTTAAAGTAATCGGTTTGAATTTGCTAAAATTGCTGAGAACGATGTTGAAACGCTACTTTGTTTAGCTTGAGAGCCACATTTGTGATGAAAGTACGCATCAGGGTCGTTGCAAAAACAGTCCTCTGGGAAGTAATTTTATTAATGTCAATTAGTTTAATTATAAAAAATATCATATATTATGTCCACGATTTGTGCCTTAATTTATAGGTACTCTCGTAACTAATTATGTTCCAATAGTTTTGCAGATATTACGCAACAAAGAGCAAAAACACAGTCACCGGGCACAGTCCCCTGCCTAGTTATACTAGGCGGGGGACTTACCCCCAATCATGATTTATCAGAAAAACACGAACTTCAATTGGCCCTCTTTCAAACCTAAGTAATAGATTCATTTTCTGAGTAATAGTATAATAATTATACGAACATTTCAAAAAACCGTGCCCGGACAGATTTCGTGTGAAAAATGACGAGTTTACAGAGAATCGCCCGTAACATAGAAGTTCCGAACACATTCCGTTAGACGCAGAAAAATGTTTTCTTTCTTTCGATACTATTGTTTTAAAATTTCAAGCCTGTTTTTGCTTTAAAAATTGCTAAAACTATTTTGAAGGTTCTTAATTAATATCTTCATAAATTAATGTCATACGAAGACGGGATTAGCAATAAAAAAAATTCTTAATAATGTTAATTTAAACCCACTTATCAAAAACATGATTTTTTGAGTTTTGTGGCTATTGCAGCCCATGAGCGATGCGAGAAAAAGAGTGAAGAGGGTAGGTGAAGTACGAAAATTTGGGACAAAGGGAGGAGGGGGTGAAAAATGTTGTAAAAAAGTGTGCAATTTATGGACAGACACTAATGCTGATTTTAAACTGAAAAACGATCAAATTATTGCCTTTTAAAAATAGAAAGAACATTTTATAAATTTTCCATGTTTTGGCTCAAATCTCGAAAGCTGTTTTTTCTAAAAGTCACGGTGTTGTTGTTTTTTTCGTTTATTTTTTCTTTGTCAGAAGGAAAAACTTGTGAATGTATTGAGAAAGACGCACGCGATTTTCTTTTTCTGAATACACTGGCGGAAAAAAAAATCCCAACACCAAGAAAAAATTACTGTAGAGTAATGAAATTTGGGTAATGCAATTGTCTAGTTAACATGTTAAATTGATTAAATTTACAAGATCACTGGCTAATTTAAGCTCAAGAAAATGCTGTGCAAATGTGAAATTATGCTAATTTAATAGAGGGTGTAACCTCCAGAATTTTGAAGGCAAGCCTGCAAGCGTGCATGCATTATGTGATACAAGTGCCAAATGTCACTTTGTGGTATAGAGTGCCATTCTTGTTGCACTTGTTGTGTCAATATAAGGACCGTCATTGTTGACTGTGGATGATGCTCGAGGTGCCGTCCAATGATATCCCATACGTTATCAATTGAAGACAGACCTGGTGTTTTTGCAGGTCATGGTAACATGTCAGCACTCTGTAGAGCACATTGCGTTACAGCAGCGATGTGAGGGCGAGCGTTATCCTGTTAGAAAACTCCCCCTTGAATGCTACTCATGGAGGGCTGTACTAGTGGTTAAATTACCAAACTGACGACAAATTTTCAGTCAGTGAGTTTGGGATAACTACAAGAGTGCCCCTGATGTCGTAGGAAATTGCTCCAGAGACTATAACTACAGGTGTGAGTCCCGTGTGTTTCGGCCGTAGACCGCTCGGATGCAGGCCGTCCCCTGGCCTTCTTCTGACCAATATACAGCCACCAGTGGCACTAAGGCAGAATCTGTTTTCGTCAAAAATTACAACCGATCTCTACTCCGACCTCCAGTGAGCTCTATCTTGGCACCACTGTCGTCGGAAACGGCAATGGTTTGCAGTCAATGGAATGCCGGCTACAGGCTGCCAGGCTCGGAGCTGTCTTTGAAGTAAACAGTTTCTTATCGTTCCTTGGGTCACGACGGTACCAACTGCAGCTCGAATTTCAGCCGCAGATGCAGTACGATGCGCCGCAGCCGTACGCAAGATTCTGCGATCTTCCTTCTTAGTCGTGCCACGTGGCAGCTCGGAACTCGATCTTCTTGAGGTAGTACCATCCCTTGACCATAGCTTCCAATAATCATGCATGGTGGAAACATTCCCACCCAAATTTTTCTGCAATATCGTGAAATGAAATTCCACCTTCTCGTAGCCAAATTGTACGACCTCGTTTAAACTCGGAGAGCTGTTGATAATGGCTTCTTCGTCTTCCTAAAGGCAATCCTGGCTAAAATGAACGCAATTAGTCCAATTTCACGGGAAAATAATACTCACGAGCTTCACAACACGCTTTTAAAACAAGCCCTATTTGCATATTCTGAGTGACGCCAGCTGCGCCACACTTATGCACGGAGCGCGAAATTTCAATCGATGTCATCTTTCAGTTGTATAAACACGCCTACCGAATTTCGTTTATCTAATACAAGTCTTTCTTGGTGTTGGGATTTTTTTTTCCGCCAGTGTATAAGCACTAATTTGTTTCTCACGGGAACTGCAATTTTAGTTATTTGAATTTTGTATTTTTAATTTCTCCTAAAAATGTTAGAAAATAACAACCTTATATAGAACAATAGATTATTTTGAGTCATTAAGCTCACAAAACGTTTGTGATTGAAAAATCGACGTAATTAAAAAAAATAGAACCGACTTCAGTTGGAAATTGCTCTAAAAAGTAAAAAATAATTCTTTTCTTTGAACACCATCGAAACTACTTTTAAACATAAGTTTTGAAGTCGGCGCAAAAACGATAGGTAAAATGATATTTAACCATATTTTGCCAACATTTTTCAGAGAAACCATTGAAAATTAAAAGCAGAATATTTGTACCATTACACGAATGTGTGGTAATCAATGAAATGAATCCATTAAAATTTATATTTATAGTTGAATTGCAGTTGCGTATGAATCTATACATTGTTTTTGCGCCGACTTCAAAACTTATGTTTAAAAGTAGTTTCGACGGTGTTCAAAGAAAAGAATTATTTTTTACTTTTTAGAGCAATTTCCAACTGAAGTCGGTTCTATTTTTTTTTCCAAAAATATTTTATTTCATTCTTTTTAGTGTAAATGCACTTAAAAAAATCAAAATATAGTTAAAAAACCATGTAGCTGTTCAAAAAAATCCTTGCAGACCTGTACTCGATCTCATTCCATCAGGAACTTCAACCTGACGCGCAAAACCACTTGACCATCGGGTCGCTCATTGAGTTACGGATTTACAATAACACATATTGTTTTAAATGACCATGAAATGTTAGTTTTTCGATCATAACTTTTTTTCTAGTGAACAAATATCGTCATATGAGTACATGGTACCTAAGTTACACCATCTTCTATCGATTAAAAAAAAATCGTTCAAATCGGTTCAGTAGATCAGATGTTATGTGCGAACAAACAAAAAAAAAAAAGTATACGCTTTGAATTGAGAACCTCCTCCTTTTTTGAAGTCGGTTAAAAACTATTTCCATCGAAAATCACTTTCCAGAAAATAATCAAAGTTGTATTGATCTAACAGACTTTGACCACAGAAAAAAAATATTTATTCTTAAATTCGATACTCGTTTCATTTCCCTTGAGGAAAATTTTAGTACATTTTATGTGCTGCGTACACAACAGCATGTTTGTATATAAGGGGGAGACAACGTTTACTCAACTTACAAAACGCTATTGCTTCAAAGCCGTTGTATTTGCTGAGCACAGATGTTAAAAGTGAATGCTTAGTTTACTGAAATCTTTTAGAACTCTAGCGAGTGGAGATGAGAGCTATAAAAAAACAGAAACTAAATGCTCAAAGAAATGGCAGAAAATTGTTTCAAATCATTTAAAGAGATTCAAAAGTTAAGCAGTGAATTCTTATGAAATTAATTAATTCGCGTTTGGAAAATATTTGAAAAATTCGAGACATTCTCACTCACAGTAAGAAAAGAAATTATCTTACGAAAGAATGTGTCTAAAATTAGTGTTACATTTACATTTGGGGTTTCTCACAAAACCTAAGATTAGGCTCAGGAAATTCCCAAGATCTAGCAAAGAAAAAGCAATACTATGCTACTGGTGAACCTACAGTTTCACGGACACGAAATCTGCCGTCATAATTTAAAAGGCCCTAAATCCAAATTTTTGGTGCAATTAAATTTTTGCTGTTTGCTCAAAGATATAGGTATCAAGAAAGTTAAAATTTGGTTCCTGCAAGGTTCTACTTGTGAGCTCAAACATTTTTTAAAAAATATATAAGAGTGCTTTTAGTTTTTCTAACCTTTTCCCCCCTTAGAGACGCCTTTCTTTCTTATGACGGCAGAAATATCCTCCCTCCCCTCCCCCGTTGTTCCCCTTTTAAACTTTACCTTTTCAGATATTTAAGGACTTCAAGACGACAGAAGACTTCAGAATATTCACTTCTCATGACCTACTTTTATATATCAAAAAAAATGAGGGAAATCAAAAAATGTCACTGCTATACATTGTCTGAATTTCAAAATAATGGCTCTTAAGTATTTAAAAATAAACTTCTCGGCTTTCAACTGGACACAAAGTATTATGAAATGTCATTTTAAGATATTGAGCTATCGCTATGCGATTCTCTGCCGTTCTGTCCGCCATGTTGTTTTGTCCCGGATAGCCCAAGAGGCATTCAGAGGAGGAGCTGTTTGGGCTATGCCCCAAGTAATTTTATGACGTCAAAGGTTTTACACTCAGGTGACTCGGACCAGCACTCTGAACGCAGCCAATATCTAATAAATTTTACATGATTTTTTTTTTAATTCATAGACTGCAAAAGAGTGTTAAGTGACGGTTGTAAAAGGTCTACAAACCTAGTACAGAAACGACTGCATAACTCTTTCAAGTGACGTTTTCTAAACGCAGCCAAAAAACGTCTGAAATAAATATAATAGGTGGACATTTTGCTCTCGAAATTGACGTTTCCGTGGTCATGCTGCTTTTGTGTAAAATCATCAAACATACGTGTGTCATCTCTTAAATTATAAATATATTTAATTATTAATTTCCTGTGTCCTTTTTAGAAAAACATTAGTCGGCGAATCGGGTGAGTGACCCGTTACGGGTTTTGCTAATTTTAGGGATTTTTTCAATAAGACATTAGGGAAGCGAATGTCGGCAAAACGGTATAAACCCATGCAACCAACATTCCTTAAAATGTATTCACTTTTTTTATGATTGCTAGTGTTGTTAGTTAACTATAAACCTAAAAAATTATAAACTATGAAACTGAAAATATTATTATTCACTTCTCTTAATTTTGCCTTCTTCATTTTCATATTATATATATATATAATTATCATACATAGTTTTCTTTCTTCAGAATACATAATTTATCTAAATTTATTTTAAGAAATTTCTGACAAATTAAACGTAGTGGAAAGCACTGAAAATTTACTTATACTCTGGCTTTTTTAATATTTAAATTTATAAGGATTTGCATCAATATGTTGAGGTGATTAACTGACAAAAACAAATCCAAAGAATTAGTGGAGAAGAAAATTTAGAAAGCAGCAATCAGACTTTATCTTAAAATTTCCTAATGAAGCACCATTTCTTTATAAAAAATGCACTTAGAAGAGATTTAAGTGAACCTGAATAGCTATTCCCAATCTCTAATATTTTTAGAAAATAGTGAAAATGAAAAGAATCATTTTTACTAAAGTTGAATGGCGTTCATTTAGGAGCGTAAATGGTTAATCGATGAAAGTAATGGTGCTTGCAAACAATTAATCGATAAAGATGTATCGATTTCGTTCCGGAAGATGGTACCAATGAAAACTGCCATTCTTTCCCATGTGATCAATTATGCGAAAAGTAGCAATTATGTTCGATAAATAGGATAACAAACAAAACAGAAAAACATTTTTAGAAAACAAAAAAGAATTTAATCAACTCAAAGAGAAAATTATCTCTTGTGATTTAATAATGAATTTACAAGGTCATAAGGCTAATTAAATCCCGTCAAAAAGTAATCAATTTTCATTTAAGTAATTTTGTTAGTAAGTTTTGATAGTTTGAGTTTTCAAGAGTGGAGTGTCAAACATAAATTTGTGAATTTTTCATTAAGAATTTTATCTCATCCATATTAAATATTTTAAAAAACTGGTATATTTTGCTATGGGCAAAATAGCTATAGTCATACGAGTGCTATTTTTTGTTCACGTTATTCATATATTTTAATTAGCAAAATTACAGGATATGAAAAACTCCTCCAGAACTAAATGAGCCCATTTTCTCATATTAAAACATCACATGAGGCACTGACACATTTTCCCATCTAGTGATCCAACTTTTATTAGTTTTTTCTTTATATATATATATATATATATATATATATATATATATATATATATATATATATATATATATATATATATATGCACGAAACGTTGTCTTCCTTTATATATTTTTTCTCTTTTTTACGAAAAAGAGATGAGATCCTTTTGTGTTGAGGCATGATTTAACTGAATAAACATTGCCAATAAAGAACGATACTGCATAAACTTGCGAACTTATGTTTGGTATATATCTGTTTAACATTGTACTTTTAGTGTTTATTAAAGGTACTGCCATTATTTGACTTATAGCGTAGGCCTTATTTAGCTGACAATGGCGTTTATTTGAAAATGTATGATTACTTCGTTTTACAATTCTGTCATGATGCAGTTATCTGTAAATTTATATTTGCAGTGTTTTCTGAAAACAAGTGCATCCATTTAAAATTCTTGTTTGATTTATTTGGTTTAAAAAAAAACGCAATTAGCAGAAAATAAATACAGCATGCAAAAAAAAAGGAGTTCTAATAAAACGATGGGTGTTATGCATCCGAGGAGAGTCAAAATAGTTCCCACACATTCTGATTTCACCATTAGAAAAATAAAACTGCTCTTTCTCTTCAAAGAACTTACCCTTTCGTTTCGCTAGTACTACTGCAAATCAAAAAAAGTTTAACCCAAATAAGCTTCGCTATGTGTGTCGAAATTTAACGCTCCTAAATCATTTATAATAGGAATTTTCAGCCTTTTTCAACTGTTGAAACTTTACTTCAAAAATATTGTCTGTGAAAGTAGTAATCAACGTAGAATATAATTTGATTTACAATTTTTGCAGTTAAATAAAATTCATCTGCTTTTTTTTCTGAGTTAATGGAATTGTACGCTTAATAAATAATTAAAAAAGATCGTAAATATTAAACACAAGTTTCTCAAAAAAAAAAAAAAAAGACGAGCGCAGGGAAATCCTCGAATTATTACGATCTACTAGCAATAAATTTTAGAAAAATATCTTTTGTGACATGCGATTTCTTATTTTATTATTATTTTCATTTTTAAGTAACCGATTTGTAGAACCTGCTTCTGAGTGGTTCTTAGTATATTACGGAACAATTGTGTATGCACACAAATGTGTACAATACCTTATTAACGTTTCTTATTCCAATAAACAGACACTAGGGAGTAGATGTTCTGCGCATGTTACGCAAATAGCGTTGAGTAAAAAATATGGTTATTGAAAACATCCATAGAAGTTCGGTAAAAATTATAAATACTGAAACCTCCCAATCTAATTTGTTGAAACTTACACACATAAATAATTTAGTGAAAGTGTTGATTCTGGAGTAATCACCATTACTAAACTTCTATTTTTAAACAGATCGGGTTTTATATTTCTTTTAGATTATCCCTTAACTATTACATGACTAGTCAGTAATCGCTAAAAATTTCAGTGAGTGTACGAAAGTCAATAGATGGAGATACTATAAGTGATCTCGACTTGGCTTGAAGTCAAAACACCGCAAGAGTGAATAAGAAATTTTTCTTAACTTACATATTTAATAGCTTTGTAGGAGGTTACCGCCCTACAGCGGATATTTCTAAGCGCTATCTAAGAAGGCAATGCGTGAGTCTCGCATTTGAACTTTAGAAAATGCGCTATTGAGTATTTATGAGAGATGATGGAATGTAAATAAATTATGTGTTCGTGAAACGCTTGTAATACCGTATGAATATCTTGAGATGTTTCTTTATGTATATAATGTAAAAGAAAATCAGCATTCTTCATTTGAAATGAACATTTTAAAAATAATAATGAAGTACAATGTGTTATAGTGAAACGAAAAAGAGCCCGTTATAGCAAGCTGTAGTGAAGTGCTTTAACAAAGAGGTAGGATCTTTTGCATATAAAATGTCTTAGAGCAATGGGATACCTGCAGGGGGAGCTAAGGGGCTTAAGCCCCTCCCAGAAGCATCAAGATGAACTCCCTTGATTGAACCAAATTCCTTAATATGTATTTTTTGGACTTAATTTTTGGAATTTTGGCAAGACATAGCCCCCAACTCCCTTTCTAATTTCACCAAAAACGACTGCAGTTTTTTTCTTTAGTTTTTTTTCTTCTCTTTCAAATTCAGAAACTTTCCGAAAGAGGGCCGCTTAGACCCTCCCAAAAAACAGTCCTGGGCACGCCAAGTAGAAAGTGGGCTAAAATTTTAGGGTAAAGCTTTTATAAATTAAATTCGATTGCATAAACTGTGATAAGCAATTATAGATTATTCAATCCTTCTACTTTGACATTCGTGTTTTACTTAGTGCTGCGACACCGACGACAAAACGTCGACGCTTCAAAACATCAATGTCGAAAATTAAAATATCGATGTTATTAATGTATAGACCGAAAAACATTGATGTTTCAAAGCATCGATCTTTGTTTTCATATATTATGAACAAATTTAAATGCACAGTAAGCTATCATTACACGCACCTCGTTATATCGCTCAACCGGATACATCAGTTTCCTTCGTCTCCCGAAGAAATATATGCCATAAGGGGAAGTAACATGTTCCTAAATTTATCCTATTTTAATTTCTAGATAGTGGTCAGAAACTTACAAAACACAAGAATTCCCCATCGCCGAATTTTAAAGCACAATGATTGATTTTAAATGATTTTTTTAAAAAATCCACTTTTCGTTTTAAACGGAATTTCTATAGAAATTTCCCATTTTTGGAGAAGAAAAATCCTCATACGCTACATATTCCCATTAATCTAAATATAATTTCAAAATTATAAAAGTAAATAGAAAAAAACACGACCATTTTTGAAAATGTTTTTAGCAATTCGGTTGAATGTAATTCAATTTTACCCGAGGTGAGTCTTGAAAAATGGCAAAATTAGAATCACTTTTATCTCCTGTTATAATTAACGGAGAGAAATCGAACAAACATCTTTTTCAGAAAAAAAATCTCTTTCCAACGGTATGTAACATTATGAAGTGAAGGGATTTTTTTGTCTCCTAATTTGGTGAAGCATGTGAAATTTATGCTTAAAAATTAATTAAAAAAAACTGATTCGAAATTTAAAAAAATGGCGCCGAGGTGCAAATCTACGGGGCTCGAACTAATTTTGTACCAAGTTTCAAGTCTGTAGGTGCTATGGGGCCGCCTGGACGCAGGCCAGCCACAAACATCCCTTCACAATATCTTTGAGCTTACTTTTCTTTAACATATAGAGAAAACTTAGGAGGTACTCAGCAGTTAGTAAGACTTATAGCCTTGGTATGAAAAGCGTCGATCTAAAATTACTTTGAGAATTTTTAACTGAACTATAAGCGTAGTTATAAAAAATGTACAAATGAATATTATAATATTTAAAAGAAATGATGAGATAAAAATAAAATAAAAAGTTGGCATGAAACTCTTAAGAGAATATTAAAGTACCACGAAAACAGTTTTGGGAATCAAAATCTAAAAACTTCAATAATAGCTAATAACAAAATCAATATGTTTAATCTTAGCTGACTTAGAGCTATATATTTCGTTTATCGCGAGTAAAGCCTTTTTTTTTTTTTTTTAAGCCTTTTTTTTTTTTTTTTTTTTTTTGTCAACGACGAGGGAAAAAGTATTTATAAAATGTTCCTAAAGATGGCGCTTTGTCCCAATATTTTAAAAAAGGAAGGAACTAATATCATCCCTTCTCGTCAGTTCACTTCCTTTTCTCTGGTCCCCTCTCTCTTTTCTGTATTTTAAATTTGGAGGGATAGTGAATAAATCTAAAAGAGCTATGTGCATTTTCCACATTTTTTCTTTTCACCTAGAATTTTGTGCTTCAATGAATGTTTAGTCTGGGAAAGACGAAAAACGTTTTGTATTTTTCGTTCTGCAACTTTTTTTTCTCCTGAATTCTTCAAAGAAGTAGATCATGAAGTTTCTTCTTTTCTTTCATGTGACTAGTCAATTCGATTTTTATGTTTGAATGGTGTGACAAAGAAGTTATAAATGGAGTTTTTTTAGAACATTTTATAAATATTTTTTTCCTTGATTGAGTTTATGTGTGCATAATGCTTTCAAGTATTCAAGTTATTACCCGACAAAGAAAACATTCCATAAAAAGTTCTCGGAGGGCAAAATTCATGAAAATAAATTCGATGCGAATGATCGAATTTGCAAGACCTGTGTTAAGATAAATGGCTCGTCGATTAGTTTTTACTGATACTGATGATGAGTAGATATTCTCAGGGTAAAGTCGAACTGATTTTGGGCTAAGGGTACTTTTCCAGTTATTGACACAATAAAGGCGAAAATCAGCCAGTAATACTACATCGATAAGTACGGTATCGTGTTGTCTAATGTTGTTTTCCATTCAACCGCTACGTTTCGTATAACATCGCTCGCTACAAAAAAAAAAAAAAAAAAAAAAAGCAAACGAATAAATTTTTACCGGTCCGACGCAAAAGGAACGACGGTATTTAACGACAAAAATGGTCCAATGTAAGGCATCAATTAGACTGAGATGACACAATCATCGAGGTTCGCTCTTTATCTTTTGTTGGTGTGGGTCACGTGAATTTCAGACGGAGCTACTGTGAATGCTCGAAATTTTTTATCGGACGTGTCTGAAAAACTGCTTCGCTCGGACGGAACAATAGTCATGTGAATAGCCCTTAATAATTTTGTCCGCAACTCTGCCAGTGCTAGGGTCGGAGTCGGAATAAAGGGTAAGGAGTCGAAATCGAGGTCGAATGCTTTGAAATTCCATGAGTCTGAGCTAGACACTTCCCCTCCGTTGCCTTGGTTATTCTGATTGCATATTTATGATTTATAAGATCATCGGAACGCACCAAACGCAACTAATATGATACAATTCAAAAAAGAAAAAAGAATCCGCGTCGGAGGAGGTCACCCGGTGGCAATCTTTGGGTTTAATCTGAAAAAGGAACCCTACGACAACTGCAGTCGGGTCAATCCATGCGAAATCATACAGGAAAACTAAACATTGTTGCTCACTATTTTTGATTCTTAAAACTTTCTGCCTGTTAATTAACTGTTATATTGGGAGCATGAAACAATGGTTTAAAAAATTTTAAACCTTCAGAATTTTTTTTGGCAAGCACTTTTCAGGAGCTGCGGAAGCGACTTTTCGTGAAAAGAGTACTTTGTGAAGATGCTTATAACTTTTTTATTTATAAATATATCAAAATGATTTAAAAACCACTTGATTGAGCAAAAAATGATCTAAATTTCTATACCAGTTATTTTTCTGATAATTAGTAACAAATTTGTGTAAAATTGGCTTAAAAATAAGATTTTTTGTGAGAAATTTTACATTTTTGGCATAAAAATATTAGTAGAAGGAATTAAGACTCACCCTTATTTATTTTTCCCTTGAATAGATATCTCATAGGACTATTCCCAGAAGTAGTGTGAAACATTTGAAGACAGTTTTTTTTTAAATATAATTTGTCAAACTTGGCATTTTGGAGAAAAAATGCTAACTTTGAGATTTAATATCTGAAAAGGGACTGAATGAAAATCTACAAAAATTTAACTGGATAACCTTCTTATAGTAGTAAATATGTAGCAAAATTGTTATGAGTGATATCGTTCTAGTTTTAGAGATATGGAGCCGCGAAGTTGACTGAAAAATTTCATTTATTTTGACGCCAAAAAATCATCACATAATGCAAAATTAATTATTCTCGTAATATTAGTTGAGTTTTTTTGTGGTATAAACTAACCCTTTTATCAAAACATATAATATTTTAATTTATTTTCCATTTACAGAAAGAAATAATTAAGATATTATGCTTTTATAAATGCATTTTTTTTCTACGTGTTAGTCATAAAAACATGATTTTCCTAAAGCGGTCTTTATGCATCTAGTGAGCAAAGAACAATTATAGTTTTAATCTAACCTACCACTCTTCATTCATTTTTAAAAGTTTAAAGCGTTAAAACCCCCCTACATCACCAAAAAGTCGCTAAAAATCCGAGTTTAAGCTCTAGATCCTGCCATTTTCCGTGAGACTGCGCCTGTGTAACAGCAGAAAATAGCGGACGTATTTTCGCGAAAAATTGTAGGATCTAGATCAGTGTTTCCCAACCTTTTCAAGCTCATCACCCCCTTCAAGATGTCGACTGACACCTATCCCCCCCCCCCTTCTTTTTTCTTCCTCGAAAAAACCATAATTTGGAGCAAGTGAACATCTTTTTTTTTTAAATATAAGTACCTAAAGGAGTGGTAAATTCTTAAGGGGCGATGGGTATTTAGAAGAGAAAATAGCAGTAAAAAAAGGGTAACGAAAACCAAAATTGTAAATATGTACAAAACCGCTTGTTCAGTGTTCAGACAATTAATTACACGTTAAGAAAGAAACAAATTGAAGTTCAAACTCTTCCTCTTTGCACCTCGGATTAACCTTAGTGAATATTTTATCATTCACTGTCAATTTTATGAATTTTCAGATTTTCAATTTATTTTCCTTCCAATTTTTTGTTTCAGTGATTTTAATTACCCAGATTCCAGCGAACAAAAGAAAATAATTTCTTGAAAAATGTACTTCTGTTTTTTGATAAGTACGTCAATGATCTTAGTTTAAATGTTTCCCTTCAAATGATTATATCAGTTCGCTTCGTAAAAGAAAGAAATAAAGGTAGATTATTTATTCATTAATATTTTTATTTAAAAGTGATTAGTCATAGTATTGCGTACATTTTACTTCAAATTAAAGTTAGGTACTTATATTTTTAATATTATAGATGTTCACTTGCTCCAAATTATGTTTTTTTCGCGGAAGAAAAAAGAAGGAGGGGGGGCGATAGGTGTCAGACAGCATCGTGAAAGGGGTGATGAGTTTGAAAAGGTTGGGAAACACTGCTCTAGATCCTACCCTTTTCCGCAAAAATACGTCCGCCATTTTCTGCTGTTACAGACGCAGTCTCACGGAAAATGGCAGGATCTAGAGCTTAATTTCGGATTTTTAGCGACTTTTTGGTGCTGTAGGGGGGTTTTAACGCTTTAAACTTTTAAAAATGAATGAAGAGTTGTAGGTTAGATTAAAACTATAATTGTTCTTTGCTTACTAAATGCATAAAGACCGCTTTAGGAAAATCATGTTTTTATGACTAACACGTAGAAAAAAATGCATTTATAAAAGCATAATATCTAAATTATTTCTTTCTGTAAATGGAAAATAAATTAAAATATTGTATGTTTTGGTAAAAGGGTTAGTTTATACCACAAAAAAACTCAACTAATATTACGAGAATAATTAATTTTGCATTATGTGATGATTTTTTGGCGTCAAAATAAATGAAATTTTTCAGTCAACTTCGCGGCTCCATATCTCTAAAACCAGAACGATATCACTCATAACAATTTTGCTACATATTTACTACTATAAGAAGGTTATCCAGTTAAATTTTTGTAGATTTTCATTCAGTCCCTTTTCAGGTATTAAATCTTAAAGTTAGCATTTTTTCTCCAAAATGCCAAGTTTGACAAATTATATATAAAAAAAAACTGTCTTCAAATGTTTCACACTACTTCTGGGAATAGTCCTATGAGATATCTATTCAAGGGAAAAATAAGTAAGGGTGAGTCTTAATTCCTTCTACTAATATTTTTATGCCAAAAATGTAAAATTTCACACAAAAAATCTTATTTTTAAGCCAATTTTACACAAATTTGTTACTAATTATCAGAAAAATAACTGGTATAGAAATTTAGATCAGTTTTTGCTCAATCAAAAAATCATTTAAATCATTTTGATTGTTTTTAAATCATTTTGATATATTTATAAATAAAAAAGTTATAAGCATCTTCACAAAGTACTCTTTTCACGAAAAGTCGCTTCCGCAGCTACTGAAAAGTGCTTGCCAAAAAAAATTCTGAAGGTTTAAAATTTTTTAAACCATTGTTTCATGCTCCCAATATAACAGTTAATTAACAGGCAAAAAGTTTTAAAAATCAAAAATAGTGAGCAACATGGTCTGTATGATCTCACATGGATTGATTGACCCAGTCGAAAGGGAAAATAAATAGCAATTCGTCATTGCTCAAAAAAACTAGGTGTAAAAGCCAGTTATAACTTTTTCATCGTATGAGCAACATCGTACTAAAAACTCAAATTTTTAACAGTATGTTTTTTTTTTTTTTTTTTTTGGCTAAAGTTATGGCTATACTAGACTTATATGCCCACAAACAGAGGTGAAATTATAATCTCTAACTACTAAGGCCGCCTGCATTACAATGCAGGATAAGTAAAGATTGTCTCTCATTGTAGCTGTGTTCGGTAGCTGTAGTGGATTTAGGGTGGATTAGGGTTGGTAGTGGAATAGTGGTTAACCAGGGTGCACCACGAGAAAGCCCACTAATCTCTAATTATTGAACTTTGTTCAAGAGCTTCTGTAGAAATTAAAAAAAAAAAAAATCCTAACTACTGCAACGGACTTATGGGTGCTTGATTGAAGGAGATAAACAAAAGACTATACTTTAACGAATTTCACGAACGTGCACAAATTTTGCACTATATTTTGAAATATTAAAATGCATTAAATTACTTAATTTTATTCATTTACTGCAAATATATTTTATACTTGAACATCCCCTCATAAAATCATGACTCAAGTTCCGGCAACCAAAAAATTCGCATTACCTATATAAAATCCGGTTTTTTTTCCTCACAAGAAATTTAAATAACCGAACAAAATAACAGAAACTGGCAGTCTCTCAGTATGGAGATGAACAGTCAGTCACATTTTACTTTAATTATGATGAGCAATTATAAGGAAAAATCACATGGTGATCCATGATGGTAGTTGGGTCGGCTCCTGTAGACAATATCTTAATAAATTTAATACTTGAAAATACGCAGTTCAAAAATCTCTCGTATATTTCAATTTCCATAAAAAAGTTTTCATTGCTTAAAAATACATTTTCAGTAAGCATCAACTTTCATCTTTGACTTCATTAAAACATGCTGAATTAATTTTGTATTTCTTCTAATAAAAGTTCTTATATATACTTTGAAAATATTAGGTTATTAGTTTCTTCCATGCATTAGTGTAATAGATTTTTTTTTTTAAAGGGAAAATAAAAAAGAAAATAAGAACGGAAAAAAGAGATAAAAAAAATGAAATGTTAAAAAAAAAGTGTTTTTTGCTGCAAGAGAAAAAAGTTATCATCAATCAATGCATGCATTTTATTTATTAAAACATATCATTGCTTCGGAAAATCAATTTATTTAATGGAACATCTCACGCATTGCAAATTACATTTTTTTTTAAATACAAAGGCACTTTTTGTGAAATAATGACTAAATTAAGAAATTGATTTTGGGGAGGAAGTTGACAAAAAAAGTGCACTGTTTTCGCTTTTTCAAGTGGCAAAAGCATTAATAGCTTTTAAGAAAGTTGATGTTTATAAAGAGGAAAAAAATAAGTTTGGATGATGTCTGGAGAATAGTTTTCTACTACCGTTTGGAAACTTAGAATTACTTAATTTTGTCAATGCTTTTTAACAATTTTGTCAACGCGTAAGAGATTGGCTGTTCTAAATGGTACGATCGTCGTTAATTTTTTTCATCGTCTGCGCAAGCTATAATAAGCTTAATTTAAGCGATTAAATAATCCTCTGGGTTTCGCCCTTTGTATGATTCTCTCTCTTTCTCTTTCTCTTTTGGAAGCACCCCCAAGTTACTATTACTAATGACTACTCAGTCATTAGTATCAAAATAAAACAAACAGAGAAAAGTCCAGAGCTTGTATATCTTAAATTGCCTACAATTACCCTTTTTGAGAAGTATTCTCTTTTACTGACTTATCTCTATAAAGAGAGGGGGGAGAGACTACTACGTTTGTATAAATTCATCCCAAAAATAAAGTAGAAGGAAATGTTTCTCTCTTCAACCGCAACTACCAATGCAGCAATAAATATTTGTTCTGCAATTTCAAATAATAGATTTTGATGCCATATGGTTGTTAGTAGATTTTATTTAACCACTTAAAGCATTTGTCAGTATCTCGTACGGATATCTTGCATCGTGCGTTATTTTATTTCTAGTGCATACTGGGATCCGTTCTAATAGAAATAAACTTATTTAAAACGGATGACTCTGTAATCGCGTGTTGGTAAACCACGTGGTGCATTTTGAAGGTTAGCTACAGGTTTGTTACGTATTCTTTTTGATAAAGCAATTGAATTGGAGGGGGAAAAGGCAACCATTTTTGTTGCTTTATGCTTTTAAGGATCACAATTAGATTTCATTTCATTTCAAGATGCATTCAAATCTTTGTGTTTGGTGTTTTTTTTTTTTTAATGACTTAGATCACCCCCTGTCCACAAGCTCTCTCTGGGCCATGGTAGCCCGATCGGTAAGGCGTCGGACTCGTAACCGGAGGGTGCCGGGTTGGATTCTAGCCGATCAAAGATCCAACGTCGTTACTAATGGTGGCTGAGCATCGTAAAAAAAAAGGTCGTGGTCACGAAGTCCTCCAAGTAAAACGATACATCTGGGGGTACTAGACCAGGGGTTTGCTCAGCCCTTGGTCTGGTTCAAAAGAACAGAGCGCTCTTCAGGGCCCCATCCCGGTTAAACCACGAGTTGTGGTAGGTATGGGCGACCCTGGAGAGTGAAGTGGAGTGCCCTTTAAAGTTTATTTTAAAAACTCAAATTGTAATTATATGATCATTTTCTGTCAAAAAAAGTGATAATTTTTAACTAATTTTTCTGTGGGGAGGGCGGGGGGGGGGCGTGCTAGAAGGGTTAAATAAGTCAGTTGAGATTACTCCGGGACTCACAGAGAGGGTTAATACCAAAATATATTTCTTTAATTGAAGTAAAATATTTCTCTTTATATGGGAAACTCATTAAACGAAACTATAAATCAATTATAAATAGATTAAGAAGTAATTTGGAGAAATTTGCCCTCGTTATGCCTCTAAACCATGCTTAATATTCCATTCATTCAAAAGAAAAATTATAGTTCATGAACTAATCTGAAAATGAATTAGAATATTAGCAGAACAATTAATGACTATTTAATAGCTGCAGAGTTTATGAAATCTGGTTGCGAAAACTTTCATCATTATAGAAACCAACACTTTGAAATAAATCAAAGGAAAATTACCGCTCAAAACAAAACAGATCAGAATGGGGATGTTCGATCAAAATCACAAAATCGATCACAAACCGTTGGAATCTGTAGTAGAATCATAATAAACTATACCCCCCCCCCCCCCATTTTAATGCTGTTTAAAGTAGATAGCTTCAAAAAAGCACTTCATTAGAAACTGAAAGCAGCCTGTTTTGACACCACAAAGGACGTTCGCTTCTTTTTTTTTCCACCGGTGCGGAAATGCAGTGACAACACAAGAAATGCAGTTGCCTTTCTTGTGTTGAAAAGATCTTATACACATTTAAAATTTTTGAAATTGCAGTGCATAACTAATCAAATACTGGTTGATGGTTATTTTCCCTTACAAATGATTTCTATATTTTCAGTGATTGAAGAATTATCTATTATAAAATAGGTAGCTATTACAAGTGCATTCATTTCGAAGACTTTTTCTGTCTCATTTACATTATATTTTATGAAAAGTAGTTGAAGTTATTTGAATCAAACAAATTTGTTTGCGAGTTTTGTTCGTCATTTTTTTTTTTTTTTTTTGCAATGAGATTAAATGTGAGCTATTAGATGCTGAAGTATTGTACGTTATTTATCGTTATGGTGTGATTTGTAGTTCATTATTTAGAGTTTACTTTTGTATTTTTTCTCTAGAAACATAGCAGTACAAATATTATTTTGTGATGAAGCGTCCACATATTTCTATCAAAACTAATGCTTTTAAGAAACTCTTCATTCATCTTTGATTGCTAGTGATAAAATTTAAATAATTTTCTGACCAAATGTCGTTAAGATGGTGATTTTTCAATTGTCCTCATTATTTTGACCACCCCTGTAACGTTTAAGGAATGCGAATCGTTTGAGAAAAGATTTTTAAACATTGATATACATAAATGAGATCTTTAAACATTAAACTCTTGTTAATTTAAAAGGCTAAAAAACTCAGTAGTAAGGGAGAAAACATTCATAAAAAGAATTTTTTTTCACAAATGTGGTAATAAATACAAGAATTCGAAACATACTTTTAAAAAAGCCTTAACTCTTCAGCAAAAGTATTTTGCATGAAAAAGTTACTTTATGCATCGTGCATTGTAAATCTTTTTCACACAAAGGATAGTATAGATATGCATTATTTTTCGCGTGAATAAAATTGTTCAAGCTTAAATAGAAAAAAAAAGTTCCTTTCTAAAGTCTCCTCTTCAGTAGTGCCGCAATGCATACGAAATTCGAAATTCAAGCACCTTTCTTCTTTTACAACTTCAAAAGAATTACGAGTGAACCAGTGTGATTACGTTTTTCAACTCCAAATCTGAATTTGCTTTAGTTCCGATTTCTTTTTCATTGTGAATAGAATCTAGACGCTGACATACTTTATCGCTGGTTATGTTTTTAGTAGTCTCGCGGTGCGTTTGGCAGAAAGATATTTATGTTCATTTACATACGGTCGCATACACACAGCATTTTTTACTCTTTTACTCTAGTAGGAAAACTGTTCAAAGTAATGCTTTTATTCATAGGACATTTTGTTTTAGCATGCTTAGAGTAAAAATGCACTTTTTTTATAAACCAAAATAAATGATAATTTTAACCATATAAGGACATGATCTACAATTGTCTTGCTGGTTTGAGTCATTGAAATGGAACATAAAAAAAACTGAACATAAAAAAATATTCCCTAGCTTCGAAATGAACTTCCTAGTAAAAACTCTAAAACGTCATGAAATCAAAATTATTTTTGAAATGCTGTCTTTTCCTTAAAAAGGTTTAAGTGGGGGGTATTGATTTATATTCGTATAAGAGAAAATATGTTACTGTTATCTAATACAAATCTAATTTCTTCTACCTGCAGTGGATTAACATTGCTGTAAAAATAATGCAAGTAGCTAATAATACCTATTAAAATATTTTTAAATATCTTTAAAAAACCTTAGTTAAAAAATCAAAGAAAACTCTATTCAGTTTAATGAGTTTTCTCGATATTTTTTTTCCTTTACTGTTTGCAATGCACACACTGAAAAAAAAAGCATTAAATAAAATCATTTGTGCGTATAATTAAACTTTAGAAAAAAGCGACTCAATTAAAAAACGTCATTATTTTCATTCCCCATAAATGGATAAATATAATTTGAATCAGATAATTAGATATTTTAGTTGACCCTCCGAGTAAATGAAACAAAACAGTTTTTCAGAACGACATTTTTAGCCGTTTATAAAGAATAAATTCTTTATAGGATTATTTGTTTTCTAAATTTGTATTCATAGCTTAGGATATAAAGGAATACAGTGCTATCCATAGAAATATCAATGGTTATTTAAACTACAGCGTGCCCCCGTTTAATCTACAATACAAGATAGCTTTCTTCAGAATCATAAGTTTCTACATATTTCCGATTGCAAAAATGGACAAAACAAAAAGGGTGCAGAGTTATAGTCAAAGAGCTAGCAACGTTTTCGAATGACAACTGTAAGACGTCTGGCTCTTTAATATATCTTTCCTATGCTCCTCTAAGCAACATGCGGCAGAGAGTAGAGGCGTTTTTACTGCGCTTCGCATTTTTGCTGGTAAAAAGTGATTTTTAAACTATTTTAGGGTAATTAGAAACTTAAACCTGTCGTAAATATGTCATGTAACATATCGATGAAAAGCTTTTTTTCTTGCCTTTACAACGGTTTTTGAATTTTTTTTCTACTATAATAAAAAAAGTTGCATGTAAAAACTTTTTTCTTTTTTTTTTTTTCGTTTTTTAAGAGCTTTGTATTTTGTACAACTTTTGAAGTAGAAATCTAAAAATTGGTAGGGTTACTTATCTTGTTATATGCGTCCTTTAAACTAATTTTTCTCAAAATCTGAAATAGTGAGGTCAAAAACTTTTTCTTCATGATTGAATTGACGTGGAATTGCCCAAAAATGACTTAAAAATCACAATTTTTTTCCAGCACAAGTATGATTAGCAGTAAAAAACGCAACCACTCTCGGCCGCCAGACAAACCGCATGCTGCTTAGAAGAGCATAGGGAAAAATATATTAAAGAGCCAGACGTCTTAAAATTGTTGTTTTTCAACGACGGAAGTTGACATTAAAAAGGTTTCCCTTGTCAAAGAAATAAAGATACACTGCTCTACATAAAAGTTGCATTTTAAAGTTTTTAAAACTGCTATCTAACATGTATCACTAAAATCCTTCATGATACGGATGCTTGCTTATATAATCATGAATATATTTTTATATATTACTAGCTGACCCGGCCACGCGTTGCTGTGGCTAAGGTATGGGTTAAACTATAATGTTTCAATAGAAACGAAAAACTTTATTACCGTTATAGAGATCAACTTTATATAAATATGAATTCGAGGTCAAAATATGAAAAAAATCGAACAAAAATTTCCTAAGTTTGCTAGAAACAAAAAATCAACAAAAAATGTAGCATTTTAGTACTTAGAAATATTATATTCAAGCTTATAGCAATTAAGTTAATTAAAAATTTGCTAATTGCTATTGTAACATTTTATTTTTTAATGTTGCATTTTATTTTTTAATAATGTAGGTAGGGTAGATAATTAACCAATATTATTTGTTATTTTTTGAATTATAAGCATTTTTAATTTCAGTTTAACTCAACACTAATCGGAGCACAATATTCTTTGTTAATCTGTCTATTGTAAACAAAAATAGATTGGACGGTTTTCCCACACGGGAGCAAGGGACTTATAGTTGCCCATGGGAAAAACATGGATTTTCTAAATCCAAACCGCAAATTGACATTGTTTGTCCTTGGGACTTATTAATGGACATGGCGAAAGCTAAACGAATGGGAAACTGTAGCCTTTTGAAGGGTATTGAAGATTCTGACGGTGTCATTGGGATACGTGGCAACAGAACTACTTCATCTTTAAACTTGCCAGTCAAAATGATTGCCTCAATAATGATCCCGGTGATTTTTTTGAATACTAAACGCGTACCATTGCATAATCTCGGTGGATTTAAATTACGTAGAAGAACTATGGGTGAACCAATTTTTAACCGCAGATTATGTGGTGGCATTCCGGGTATGTCTAAAGAATTTTAGCCAAGAATACAGAAAAGCTGGTAGCTAAATAGATAATTTGCAATAAAAAATATATTGCGGTCCTAAATTGAGATAAAAACTATTCCATCATTTAAGTCGGACCAAACTGAAACTGCGTGCAAAATTTGGTTAAAATCGGTCCAGTAGCTGAAGACACCAATTGGACACAAACACAGAGACGCGTAATTTTTATACAGGGTGTCCACTCCAATCGTGGACCAATAGCTAATTTCTAAACCGTTAGAGATAAGCATATAGTTTATTTAGGAAAAAATCTCCAAATTTTGAAAGGAATTTTGGGTCTATTCAATGTTTTTCAAAAAATCAAATTTTGAAAGAGTTACGAAATTTAAATTTTTATACAGCCCCCCAGTCCTATCAATCATATTTAGTAAAACGTTCTTGACACTGTAACGTTTAAAACTAAAAAAAAATCACTCTTCTATCACAAAAATTGACCGAGTTATGACGTTTTGAAAAATCAAGATTTTGCATTGTTTCATGAAGTCATCGAGAGATCGATTAAGGGATCGTATGCGACATCCTTCAAAATCTTGATTTTTCAAAACGTCATAACTCGATCAATTTTTGTGGTAGAAGAGTGATTTTTTTTTAGTTTTAAACGTTTCAGTGTCAAGAATGTTTTACTAAACATGATTGATAGGACTGGGGGGCTGTATAAAAATTTAAATTTCGTAACTCTTTCAAAATTTGATTTTTTGAAAAACATTGAATAGACCCAAAATTTCTTTCGAAATTTGGAGAGTTTTTCCTAAATAAACTATATGCTTATCTCTAACGGTTTAGAAATTAGCTATTGGTCCACGATTGGAGTGGACACACTGTATATTATAAGACAGAATAAGAAAGATTATTACCTGTTTACTGCGCTCCGGAAGCTGTCAGAACGTGTGCTTTATGTCGCTCAGCCATGGAGGTGTCAAAAAAGGCTTAGTAAAAAGGTTTAGCCAAGAACACAGAAAAGCTGGTAGCTAAATACATAATTTGCAATTAAAATACATTGCGGTCCTAAATTGAGATATAAACTATCCTATCATTTAAGTTGGACCAAACTGAAACTGCGTGCAAAATTTGGTTACAATCGGTTCAGTAATTGAGGAGTCCATTGGCCACAAACACAGGGACACGTAATTTTTATATATTAAGATAAGCCATTTATAAAATAAGGCCTTAATTTCTTTCTTGCTTTCTTTACTGGGTAGAACTTTTTTTTTTCATTTAATTTAGATTTTCTCAAAACATAAATTTCTTTTAGATGGAACTTACTTATCACCTTCTGATAAACTTTTTCAAAAATCCCTCTTACTGTAAAAGCAAAAGTAATACTATGTGAATTTATGGACGCGAAACCAATCTCACCAGATTAATTCCCTGCTTCTGGATCTTTAAGAGATGATTCTGAAAACAGGCATAAAAAATTTTTCGAAACAAAATCCTTTAATACTTTTTATGTAACAACAAGTTTTCAAGAACTAATTTTGCTATAGAAAAGCAGAAAAACAAAATTAAGAGGTAAGAATCTAAAATTCAAGTGTGATACCCTTGGAGCGGTTCTATCACACAAATACTAAAATCCTATCATTAAGTTGTCTCCCTATTAAAAAAAAGTAAGAAATATGAAGAAAATTTTTCCAAAACTCTTTTTCACCAAGTCCCATTATTCAAAGAAGTGATTATTAGGTTGGAGCAATATCGCATCTCCAGACTATCATGGGGGAAAAAAACCTCAAAGCTTTGTTCAAAGACTTTGATGAATGATTTCAGTTTTTATTTTTCCATCGCAAACGAGAGTTTTTATAACTAACGAAAAACATTTTAACTCCATTGTTTTTCGAGGAACAGAAATGTTATTCTTTTGAGCAAAGTAACAAATTTTTAAAAATAGGTAGATATACTTGGGTATAATAGAAATACTTTTAAAGTAAAAATGGAAGGATTATAAAATGACAGAAGGTACTTAATACCATTATTATAAAAAAAAATTGCTACTTTATGTAGGCAATTATATTTTTATGCATTTAATTCCTCAAAACTGGCTAATTTACTTTATTTCCTAATTTTATTTACTGTAATAAGTATTAAGCAGTACTGGAGTTGAAAAAACAGTAATTTAAAACTGTTTGGGGCAATTAAGGCGAAATATTCTAAAGAAGATATTTTAATAGTTAACTATGGCCTAACTTATGCAGAAAAACATGTTGCCAAAGCCTAACGGAAACGCAACAAATCTCAAAAAAGAATTAAAAAATTGTATCTTCACTATTTATACAGAAATTAGAGAAATTCTTTTCAAAAAGCGCATTTACTTTTTTTTTTCCTTTTTTTCGCCATTTTTACGGCGGCAATCAGAATCTTTTTATTTCAATGCTAAAAATCTTTTGTCGTGTGTATGAAAACGAATTTTTTCCCCATTATATTAAAGTGAAAGAAAAATATATTTCGTCTCATTTATAAAAAAGGTAATTTTCGAATAAATAAGCTCCTAAAAAATCACTAATTAGATATTTCATTAAAGAACTTTGGATTTTATTATTCAGTCTTCGGAAACTCAGGACGTTTTCTCGCCAAATAGGCATCCATTTTGGAAATGAAATTTAGGGTAAGAGCATCCATTTTTTTTTGTACTTAATTCACTTTATTTTTATCTATTCTTCAGACTAAAAGAAAAGAAAATACTTTTTTAAAATGTCGTGTTTCTAAAAGCTTCCCTAGTGTAAATAAAGCCAGCAGTTAAAGTTTTTTACTGCAGATTTACGCTGCAAGTATTTGTTTTCAATTTTGGGGAATAGCTTCGTTGATACTCCACTAGCAGCGAAATAACAATAACATAAATTAGCAAAACTTTTTTATACTTGTCTTTAAGTAATTGAATTTCAGCCTAAGAACAAATCTGAAAAATTAGATCACATCTGAAGTTCTAATTTTAATAATTGAAATGAACACCGTATGAAAAGCTAGATTTCGTTATTTTTGATTAACTTTTTTTTTTTGCTTCAAACTTTCTAAGTCTTTAATCTGTACCTCATTTAGAGTATTTTTGCAACTGAAAGTATGCATCTAGGACGAACGGTTGCAAAAATAAAGGTCTTGCACGTTAAAACAGAGCACCATGAATATTTATATACAAACAACTCAGGTGAGATGATTTTTATTTGATCTGCAGGTACGTCCTGTGGGTGGCTAATTTTTGGGAATCTATTCCTAATTAGTCGAGGCGAAACCCCTGCTTTTAGTTTTAGATTTTTGTTCTTATATACAGTTTTCAATCTAGCATTTGGTGCTGTTTGCCCAATACAGGTATGTAGATTATATATTTTAAGCTTAAACATCCTCTTCATAGTTTGTATTTAAAATGTTTGGTCTTTTGACCACTCTTGAATCCGCCACGGCTGATGAGTTCTGAATTGTAGGAACCCCAGCAACTCTTGAATGAAAGAAATAACTGACAACAATAGTGAAATCCACGAAATTCAACATCCATCAATTTTTCAGCAGACTTCACCAATCCAGCCTTCAGTTAGGCGAATTTCAGTCACGCCCAGCAGCTTTATGATGTTAATCATTCCTTCGAATTCCACTTCATCCCCCACCTCCGCATAAAATTCCAACAACGCCCTTTTCTATTCCTTAAATAGTCGCCCTGCGCAGAACTCGAGATGGTTTATGACGCATTATAGTTCGCAGAATACGAAAAACGCTCGCTTCCATTGGCGATCAATGAAGGAAATTATTAACCATTTGTAATGACATGGCTGTAATAAGTGCATCTAGGGATTAGAAATTGAGACTGTATTAATTATTTTTTGTGGAAATAGAGCGAAAGTATCATAAGAGTTTAGTATTTCTTTTTGTAACCCATCGTCTTTTAAAAAATGTACAAGTTAATTTGAAAAGGGGTTATGTTTCCGCCATCTGCAACATAAAATAGAGCAAAAGTAGTAAGACTCAATGGAAGCAAACGCGTGTTTCTGAAATAAATTAAACCTCTCATTCAGTTCATAAGATACACTACAGTAAGAGTTACATGTAAAGTCGATATAAATGTGTGCCATTTCGGTGTTAATTGCCCTTTTACTTTTAAATAGAAAGATAACTTTCGGATATTTTTAGGAAAAACTAGGCATGAAACACGTAGTAACACGCAAAAGCCTTTACAAGCACACACTGATACACACACACACCTAACGCAATTCGTCATTGTGAAACACATTATTTGAATTTGAGATGTCAAAATTCATTTTTTGTATTTTTTCATTTTTTAAAAACATAATTAACGCATTGATTAAAAATGAAAATTCAAGTTGGAGAAGTGGGCAATATGGGGCGGGCAGGGTGCGCTATAGAAGTGAAATATGCAACAAGGGCTGAAACACTATTGTTTTTCTTCGGAAAAGGAAGAATGAAGTAGTGAAAGTGAAGATGAAAATAGTACAGGGTCTGTGATCGTCAGATAAATTTTCAAATCGTTAAAAGGTGAATACACTATTCTTGCTCGCTTCGATGTTTCTATTATGCTTAAATTTTTGCGCATGAGTTTTGAAGCACTCTTGTTAGAGAAGTACCCTTAAATACAATGTTTGAAAAATTACCTGTTCTGTTCAACCCACAAATAATAGCCATCACAACATAGAACATAGCATTCAATTTGCCTAACAGACGATATATCATCCTTTTTCAAGTAAATACGTATTCATTCAAATTCTTCTTGAAATGTCACTTTTTATTTGTTAGTAGGAGAATGCGGGACAAAGTAAAATGGTAAAATATTTTCGTGGTTTTCAGCATCACCTATTCAGCAAATATTTTAACTAAGTTCCTAGACATACAGTTGATTCCAGTCAAAACATAAATAGTTTCAAAGATCCACGAAAGAAAATATACAAGTCATTTTTAAACATTGATACTTTTATTATAATATTCGTGGTGTTTCAAAAATATTTCTCGTTATTATAAAATGAGAAAAATTTTGTAATTATCATTTTAACTGTTAATTGAGATCAGCTGATGTCCAGTGCAGTACTTATTTAGTTTATATTAGGCATGTTTTGATTTTAAATGTTCAATAAAATGTTTCAAGTGTCTATGGGGCAAAGTGGATGGGGCAAAGTGAAATAGCTCATTTTGTTTGCTTATACAGTCATTTACTAAATTACGTACGTAATTCTTCATTTTTTAATTTATTCACATTCTTTTACTTATTGATTCACTTATTTAACCATTCATTCACTTATTTTATTATTCAATTTCTAAAGTATTCACTCATTCCTTTTTCTCATATATCAATTAATTCATTTATTTATTCGTTTACTTTTTCATGAATAATTTACTTAATTTACGGATCGATTTGATGAAAATTACGGTAACTTTTCAAATAGAAAATGTTCCGTTACAAAATGTTATACTTTTCACTTTGCCCCAAGGTTTTTTGAGATGAAAAATTTCTACCGTTTTTAAAAGCTGCAAAATAATTTACCAAACATGAAAAAAAAAACATTTAAACGCAAATTGTATTACAAAATAAAATTTTTCTACTTTATGTACACTGATTTTTAAAACAAATATCCAATTTGATTCATTTTGAAACGGATCAGCTATCTTAACCATTTCACTTTGCCCCACATTACCCTACACATTATTCACCACTCATAATTATTCACCATCCAGTATTGATTAACCTAAGATTATCTGATGGAACGGGTTTTTTTTCTGAAACTTAAAACTTTTTAATATGTCCCTTGAACATATCGATTAATCGAACATACTTTCGAACATACTTCTCTCGAAAAGGTTATTGGATCATCGATGTTCCGCGTCACGAGCTTGAATCAGATTTTTTTCTGAAACTATTTCTTTCTCTAACCAATGGCAGCAGAAAATAGTTTTGAAACAGTAGTCTTAAAAGTTTTTAACAACTTAAAACTTCGACGGAATTTCCTTCTGATACACATAATGAAAAGATGTGCTATAAAATATAAGATGGTTCAACTAATGTACATTTTCACTATCTGTTTTCATAACACATAATGGTTTATTCCGCTTACAATAGCTAGCAAAACATATATTGTATCCTCCAATCCCCTATACAATTCAATAAAACCACTCGGCAATCTTAACAATAATTCACGAGTATCTGTCAACACTGAGCTAGTAATTGAATTACGTCCGTTTCGTCACGCTATCGGTTTTAAGTCGGCTCAGTACATGAATTTATGCTTAAAGCTTACACTAAAACATTATGGAGTACTAATTAAGTTGTTGCCAATCAAATTGCGAAGTGTTTTATATATTTTAAAAAAATCATTCCTTGAGAATATTCTATGAATTATATTTCAATTTAAAAATAATTGAAAAAATGAGGAGCAACTTTTTTACATAAACAAACGGTAGCTTTCTTAAATTGATAAACTGCTGAAGTCAATCATAATATTTAGTAATTAGTTTAAGAGAGAAATGGAAAAAAAAAAACCTTTGGCTGTACTATGAATGTGTCAATTGAAACCCTTAGAAACAAGAAAGTAAGAGGGAAAAATAAAAATTTAAAGATATACCGTAAAATGGGGTGTATAGGAACAGCGGGGTCAATCGGAACAAAACTTCCCGACCGTACAAAGAAATTCTTCATAAATATACTATTGGGTATTTTTCGCCATGAATTTTTTTTAGAAAGGTAAGATCATAGGAAGTAGGAAAAAAATTACTTTTGTCAATCTGGCAACGCTACTGGCTTCTAAGGAGGGCTGCACGTGGAATGCTAGAAAACATCACATTTTCATGGACTGCAAAACTTCATATGCAAGAACAAACCTTCTTATATTTAAAAACTCAGAGTAGTATGTTTCAGTTATACATGTATCTGAACAACAGAATACCACATTAGAATTTACATTTCTTATAAATTGTGTCATAAAAATGAAGAATTCTGAAAAATGCCATAGGAAAAAAATTTGCGGGGTGAATCGGAACACTTAGTTCTGTTGTTCCAATTCAAACTTATTTGAAGGAAACTGTTTGAAAAATCAAGATTCTAACCCCAATTCTTCTAATCAAGACAAGGACAAGGATTTATTACTGTTTATCACTTCTCATGAGCAACTAGATCTTAGAATGACAAAAAGTTGCAGATTTCAAAAAAAAATTTCTCCAGGAGACTTTTTTTACTTAAAATACGAGGGGAAAGTCACATAGACTTTATGTAGTAAAAGTCCAGCACACAGACAGTGATGAATAAGCGAAAAAATCTTTCAGGAGAATGCCCGAAACCCAGAGATTTCAAGAAACTAAAGAAAAGGCAGAGTTTATCCCGGGAGATGTTATGAAAAAACTTAAGCCAAGTCATAATTGCTAGTTTTAAGGACAAGTACATATTTGTGGACGACATGAGTGACTTCCATTCATGTTAAATCTTTGTATTTCAATTCAAAAGCATTCCTTAAAATTACTTTTCATTTTTCATAAGTTCAAAATTATTTTGAATTTTGACAAATTATAAACGCTTACTGGTATTAAAATTATACATTTATTTGACAGTAATTATCTGCTCTTATTCTCCCCCATCAATATTACTCATGTTTGTGAGAATTATTACAGGTTAAAGTGAAAAAAATAAAAATTTTAACATGTGTTCTGATTGACCCCTATCAGCGGGGTGATTCGGAACACCCATAATTTCCTATATATTTTAATAATAATTGTTCAAAATGTTTTGTCTTTGCTTGGAATATCAAAAGTAAAGCAAGACCGAAGTTTTTACCCAAAAAACCAAATTAAAAAAAATCTTTTAACTGCTTTTTTTACAATCAAAGATGAAAAGTGTTCCGATTCACCCCATTTTACGGTAATGTAAATGATATGAAAACATCTTAATTTCTTTTTTGCACAAAATTATTTATTTAGAGTCGAGTCTCGATAATTCAAAGTCTTATTCTGTAAACTGAAGGGCTTGGAGGATGAAGGGGCTATGATACATTTTAAAAAATGAGTATTCTGAACAATGGTAATCAATGGATACAGGTAAGCAAATAAAACTTGATACTTCAAAAAGATGTCATTAGACCAATTTCATACGCACACAAACGACAAAGCCAGAAAACAAAAAAGCTTCAACAACTGCATCAATAAAACTGAACTTTAATAAGTCGCAATTTCTGCTTTGTCACATAGCCCCTTCATCTCTCAAGCCCTTCAATTACGAAAATTATATTTTAGTTAGAGAAAGATCACAAAAGTTACATAAAATCGCAACAAATCATTGTCAATCATCAATCAAACTTAACTACTCTACAATTACCACAAAAGTAGAAATTTTGCCTCAGTTTTGTTCAAAACTTTTTTATAAACAAGCCGCGTATACATTTGGAGAAGTCCAATGAACTTAGCCTGCATATGTCTACAGCTGTGTGTCTTTCCCTACTGATAAAATCATTTTTTAACTAAATGCAAATTCAGTCAGAAGAAAAACAACATACTGATTTCCTAATAATTCAGCACCACTGATTTTCTCCAGAGTAACCCAAAGCGATTTTGAAAAAGTTCTCTTCGAACGCAACCTGTTCCATTTGCATTGAAGTGGAAACGGTTAATGGAATTCATGTTTCAAGCGAGAACCAATATATTTAAGTACAATTCGGGCGAAAGAATGGATTATGGTTGCGTTTCCTTTTCTTCTCTTGCACATTTATTCAAGTCGCACAAGAAAGAAAAATAACGTAATTTAAGTCATCTGTTGCAAGGCATATATTTTAGTAGGACTCAAAATAAATGGTGTTCGTTAACGTATTTTTTTTTTTTTTTTCAACTAATGAAAATGTAGTAACATAATTTACTTACCATAGTAACACAAAATATGAACTAGTAATAGGATGCAATTTATAATTTTTAATTCAAAAATTACAATGTAAGAAGAGGCAAAGAGTTAGAAAGGTGTCTGTGTATTAAACCACCCATTCTTGATAGAGAACATTTGAAAGCGTCAGTGAGGTGAAAAGGCAGCCTTGACTTTTATTATTACTATTGTTATTATTATTATAATTAACAAGAAATGCAATTGTAAAAAAGCACTTAAATAAAGTTCCATTACGAATAAAATTGTTGAAAACGTCAAAATTATTTTATAATTTTACGATATAAAAGCACTTTCTACAACTTTTATTCGTACAATCCAAAAAGCGCTACTCACAGGATTTCCTTTTACAGAAAATCATTAAGAAATATTTCCAGGTATCCAAAGTAAAAAACTTTTTCATGTCAATGCCTCTTGCTCATCAATTTTAGTAATAAAAGAAACATGATTCAGTTGCATTTTTTAAAATAAAAGGTAATTATTACTGTTTATCCTCTAAAGTTGAATTCTTAAGTTCATATACACACATTTCATACAAAGTAAAACCACTTAATAAGAATTTTAATGTGAAAAAATTCTACGTCTAGAGAAACTTATTGTAGTTTCGAATTAATACATTTCTACATCTATGCAGAGCTAAGCCATCTAATTGCGCATGCAACTTTACTACTCTGGCATAGACTATATTAAACCTAAAAATCGCTAGACAGCGGGTCATTTGAAGATGCCCAATATTCCTTAAAATTATCTTATATAATCAAACCAGTTCAAGATATACCTTATGCTACATCCTTCTGATATTGAGTACTAGGTGAATAATCTTAGGGAAAAAACGGTACATAAAATAATTGACTTGGAATTGTTAGCTTATAACTCGTATTATTAACTAAGTACCTTTTAATAACAATTTCTGAAAAATTAATACCATTAATCTATTCAAAAAGTCAAAGATAGAAAACATTTGTATTGATCAGAAATAAGTTATATATTACATGTAACAAAATTATAAGTAGAGCTCGCTTATTCTACTATCAGTGTACAGATTGACGCTTTTCCTATGTATATTAAACTGTACACTTCTTCTCTTTAAGAAATAAAAGACACGGCTCGTAAGCTACGTGATAATATCTCAACGTTATTGTATTTTCTTCTATTACATATGCTACAGGGTCTGAAATTTGGTTATTCCAACAATACTGAAGTATTCACCTCCAAGTTATCCGGCCTTTTTTATTTATTTATTTTTTTATTAAACCTCTTACTTAAAACATGGTTTACTAAAAGCTTGAAGAAATAAATGAAACTTGTAATGGCAACCCTGAAGGGCCAACGTGGTATTAAATGTTTGTGGCCTGTTGACAAAAATCTGAGAATTTGACAAAAGTGGGAATTCTAATCCTGAAGTGGGCGCTATAACATGGTTTTTTTCTCCTTGTCGTCTGTTGAAACGATCTGAGAACTTGATATCCTGAAGTTAGCACCAACATAGCATTAAATACTTGTCGCCTTTGTCAAAAATCTTAGAATTAAAAAAAATAAATAAATAAAAAAAAGTTGTTGCATACAGCCAAAAACTACCTAATAAATCATGATAAACAGCCCAATCTAGAAATCAGTTTGTTTTTTCCCCAATAGACACATGATGAGAAGAAAAATTCAATTTTTAAGCCTATACCTTCTCTTTACATAGGTAAAATCAACCGCAATGATATAATGACTACTTTCTATCGTATTTAATTACAGTACCCCATTCCTTAAAAAAAAAAAAAGGAAAATGAAAGAGAATGTATTTCAGCCTACAGCATCTTGCGAAATATTCGTTGCAAAACTAAGCCCGCTGTCTAGGGACTTTCTAATGCGTGGAATTGGATGGCATTATGCAGAATATCATACATCCCAGTCACTTCAAAAAAGAGAATAATGCAGTCTTAAATTTATGAGCATGAATAATTAATTTCTTCTTCAACCGTTACTTTGTTAATTACCATTACATGTTTAAAAATAACTGTTTTGCATACTAAGAAATTACTCAAAATGAAAAGATAAAAAATGCGAAGAAAAATATTTTTCATTGGCAGACATTGTACGAGGAATTAACATTTCGACTTGATGCAATTGATTCTTTTTTAGTACTATTAGATATTGAAAAAATGTATAATTGCATTTTGACAATTTAATTTAATTGAAAAGATTTAAAATACAAAAAATAAAATTCCTAAATTTAGCTAAGTACCAGAAGTTGAATATAACGGAACACTTTTGCTCCCTACAAAGAAAACAAGTAAGTTTAAGTAATCACACGATAAAATTTGTAGGATTTAATGAATTGAAGTTTAAATGAATTTCGTTCAACATGATTCCGCTCTTGTTTAAAGCCAACAATCGTTTTACATGCATTTTCGTTTCAACTTTTACACAGCTTCTAAAAAATTCTTTTTTTTTTTAATTTTCGATGTAATTTTATTTTTTTAAAATGTCTGTATCACTTTTAGAATTAAGTGAACAAAACAAATTCCTTTTCAAAACTGAAATTGGATTGTACCTGCCGTATAATGAATGAATCAAAAATTTGAGTCTGCTAAGATTATCTCCCTCAAAATTGAACAAGACTCGAAATATTTCTGAACTGCATGCATTAAGGGAACATCCCTCAAGTTTTCTCCATCAGAATAGAAGATAAATCATATTATAGTAGCAGCGTACGTGCTAGAAGTTTTTAGCTTAGTACATAAAGATTCTCTCCTGCAAGATGAAGCGATCAAGGTTTCCACCAATTTTTAATAGAACGTTACACTAGATTCTTGAAACTTAATGCGTTTTCCTTTAGTGAAATAAAGCAATTCAAGAAATTTTTTCCTTAAGTCTTATGAACTCTTAAGAACAGTTGCTCTAATAGGTCTACCCTACAAATGTCTTAATTTTAGTACGAAAAATGGTTATTTCTAACCGAAATAAAACGCGATGATATTGTAAAATTTTTTTGTACCCTTTGGCATCAGACATTCCAAAAGGAAAAGGTAGTATTTTTTTCCCGTTTTTGTGCAATGTAAAAACTAATTGTAAATCTTAAATTTAGAAAATAAATATGATCTATGTTCAAACTAATACCTTTCAGTACTTTTCACGCGTCATCAAAACAAGTTTAATTGAACTAAGAATTTTTGCAACTACTTTTTCTAAATTGTTTAAAATAAAATTTTGAGTCTATAGCAACGTAATAAACAGGTATTAAGATAACATTAGCATTTTTATTTATTGGTATTAATTATTTTCTTGATTTTGCAATTCAGTTTCGTTATTTGCAAAACAATGTGAAACAATAGGTTTTTTTTTCCTTTTTACATTCCTTTTTTATTCCCGAAAATAATATTTTGTTCTTTAATTTTGAAACATTCATGTGATTTTTTTTCGTAAAATTACACACTGAAATTAAACTAGTCATATTCTCTGTTTTAAATAGGTAATCAATAAAAACAGAACCTTTTACAAGCAAGAATGTTTCAGGGGTTGTCAAAATGAAACAAATAAAAGTATTTTATCGTCTAATTCTAAAAAATCTCAGGATTGAGATTGGTTAAAAAAATCAAGTAGAAGAAAAATGAATACATCAATCGTTAATAATTTTAGTTTAAAGCTCTTTGTAGGTTAATTACTATAATACTGCATTGTCTTTAGTATTTTACTTTAGTATATTTATAGTACTCAGAATGTTTTAATAGTTTTTAGACAAAAATGTACAAAATTAAAAACAAAAATAATAATGTAAATCTAAAATATAGTAACTTATCCAAGATTTAAAAACAATATGATTTAGTTTTAATTAGTTCAACCGTCTTTTATAAGTTTAGTTTAAAAAAACTACTAAAAATACTGAAAACATAGCAGTGATAGCATTAAAAATTTATTTCCAATTCTAGGAATAATTCAACAAGCACTTTTCGATCACTTTAACATCAGAACATGGATTCTATTTTTATAGCAAACTCAGATGCAAAATTTGAAACATTCATGTGATTTTTTTTCGTAAAATTACACACTGAAATTAAACTAGTCATATTCTCTGTTTTAAATAGGTAATCAATAAAAACAGAACCTTTTACAAGCAAGAATGTTTCAGGGGTTGTCAAAATGAAACAAATAAAAGTATTTTATCGTCTAATTCCAAAAAATCTCAGGATTGAGATTGGTTAAAAAAATCAAGTAGAAGAAAAATGAATACATCAATCGTTAATAATTTTAGTTTAAAGCTCTTTGTAGGTTAATTACTATAATACTGCATTGTCTTTAGTATTTTACTTTAGTATATTTATAGTACTCAGAATGTTTTAATAGTTTTTAGACAAAAATGTACAAAATTAAAAACAAAAATAATAATGTAAATCTAAAATATAGTAACTTATCCAAGATTTAAAAACAATATGATTTAGTTTTAATTAGTTCAACCGTCTTTTATAAGTTTAGTTTAAAAAAACTACTAAAAATACTGAAAACATAGCAGTGATAGCATTAAAAATTTATCTCCAATTCTAGGAATAATTCAACAAGCACTTTTCGATCACTTTAACATCAGAACATGGATTCTATTTTTATAGCAAACTCAGATGCAAAATTAAAATTTAGACGACGGAAAATTAACTTTTGGAGAGTAAAGTACACATATTTGTTTCATTCTTTGAGTTAAAAAATATTTAGTGCGAATTTGTAAAGTATTTTCCCCTTGCGCTTAATGTTTTTCTGAACAAGAAGGGAGTCACTCAGTTTTTTCTTTAAGTTGTATTATATCTAATTCTTAATGACTTTTAAATATGGTTACAATCATATTAAATTAAATACATTAGCATTATGAATGGAAACATCAATTTACTGGGTTCAAAATAATAAAAATTTAAAAAATTCTCATAATCCAAACTTCCTTTTTCTCCGATTCTTAACTTGACAAAATGAAAATTAGAAACGAAAAGAAAATTAATGATATAAATGTCTACTTTTGAAAAAAAAAAAAAAAACAAATTTATAGAAATCAAGTATCAGAAATATAGAAAAAACTGTCAGAAAACAGCAGTAGAAATGTATTTTTTAAATGTTTGAGAATATTAGTTCCATAATCATTTCGTTTTAGTTAAAAATAATAATAAAAGAGAGCACATTAGTGTCAATATGATTTTTAGAACGTGAAGAGAAACTTTTCACCTAGATCACAATTTTGGTTCGCTGAAAAAACGTGAATGAAACGATAGTATATTTTTCTCAAACGAGAATCTAATCCATAAAAATGAGAAAAATCCAGAGAGTATGTGTGAAAACATATAACTTAGAAATAATAAAGAAGAACAGTGACAATAATGATCATCATACATTATCTAGAAATTTTTTCATGTGCTCGTAAAGTATGGGAACTGTCAAAAACACTTCCCTTATCTGCATAATACCTCCCAAAACAAAGCAAGAGTAACTTACGTTAGGTACCAAGTGGTCTTTGCTGCCGACTCTGGTGAACTTGTTTCGGTCCAGCAGTTTTCGGACAGCTTTCTCGGTGGTCTCGTTGTATTTCATGAAGGTGACGTACGCAATGTAGCACGCCAGCAGCACGGTGGCTTCGTACCAGTAGATGATGTTGTCTTTGAAACAGACGATGAGGATCACCAGGCTGACGGAATAGAAAGTGACATCCCTGAAGAGGGGCCACCACGTGAGGCTGAGGACAGTTTTGCTGAAGATGGCACACATGGAGATCACGAACAAGATGTTAAAGACGGCCGACCCCACGATGGTTCCGATGCCCACGTCGTCGTAAGAGATGAAGACGCCGATGACACTCGTGAAAAGTTCTGGAGCGCTGCCTCCAGCTGCCATGAAAGTTGCCCCGGCCACATCTTCCGAAATGTCTAATTTCACTGTGATTACATCCAAGGCGGGAACAAAGAACTCATCACAAACAATCGCAAGTGCAACGAACATATAAATGAGACCTAACACGTGAAGAGCCACAGCACCGTGGCGTCTTTGCTTTGGAGTGAAAAGATCCTCGGGAAATTGGGCTTGGGGAGCGTCTTCATCGTCATCTCCTCTGCTGGCATTACTTGTACTGTTATTAACATTCATCAATAAATGCCTAGAAGATAGTCTAACAAAACTCATCAACTGTTCATTAGAATCAACTAGAGGCTCTGTTTGCGCTTTATATCCACAAGAGCCTTTTCTTTGGTAGTTCTGTAGGTAAGCTAAGTAACCAATTACAAAAAGTATAGATATAAATACCAGTCGGGGATCTCTCCACCGCTGGCGATAATACTTCGTCATGTAGCAAGACATGTCGGCAATGTAGGGAGAATTCTATGATCCACTAAAACGTTTAGGATGTCAGCAGATTAAGTCTGGATGTCGTAGCTGCCTAGACGGGAAGTCCCGTCCTCTGACGACTTTACTCGTCGAAAGCCTTGCCCAGTTTGGATGAAAGTCAGGAATTCACTGCAAACGTAGTGTTCCATATCAGGCCAACTTTCTTTACAATCAGGGACACTAGTGAAACTAGAAAAAAGAAAAAGAATAAAAATAATTTCATCTTTGTCTTTACTAACAGCAACTATTCAAGACATTAACATTTTTTGCACATCATTCGCTGTTAGGTAATGTTAATATGCTTCCACTACTGGTGCTGAAGCATTGAAATGTAATATTAGAACGTTGTACTGGTTCTATCCAAAGTACATCTTTCTAATCTGACCATTCTCGAAACTCTTCACGCCCGATTGCCGAGTGGAAAATAGATTTGGTAAATCGAACAAAAGGAAAGAGCCTTCGCACTTGTCGCATAAATTTTAAAATGGCAATATCGGAATATAAAGACTCGTATTTCAAAACCGTCTTCGCATCAGTTGACATCCGTAATCTTCGCTTCGTAAACCGTTGAAAAAAAAAAGTAAAACACCGACATAACAATATAAACGGCTTCATATCTAAACTGCAGATTTATCAAAAGTGAAACAGTTGGAGACAAATTCTGTCAAATTTAAGAATCCAGGAATAAAATGTTCGAATATATGTTCATCTAAAATATACACATCCATGGCAACACCGTCGAGTTTCATTCTGCGTAATAAATTTTATAGAAAAAAAGTGTATGATATAAATGGCATTTTATCGCACAAATTCACGCTAAAGTAAATCGCAAATAATTTGACTTTTCATTCAAGTTCCAAATGTTTTCAATTCCCCCCGCCTCCCTCCCAAACAGCTCTAAGACAATGGAGCTTTTTCTACCCTTCTTTTGAATTCTTGTGTGCTACCAACAGTTTGAGTTTAAATTCACTTGATAAATGTACGAACAAGGAAACTTGAAATTTAGGTGCAGGAGAGAACCAGTAGGAATAGGAGAGCTGGCATTAACATGCAGAAAAAACATACAAAAAAAATCTAGCTTGGTCAGTAGATGTAACAAATTACAGCAGTGACGAATTTACAAATTTGAGGTCTCGTAACAATGCATTTTTGCAAGTCTTACCACAGGATTATGTAGACCAGTGGTTTCCAACCTGGGGGCGATCGCCCCCAAAGGGGGGATATGACTCCTCAAAGGGGAGATATAAGGGCGATGGGTATTTAAAAGAGAAAACAGTAATAATAAAAGTAACAAAATTGTAAACATGTACGAAACCAGTTGTTCAGAGTTCAGATTATTAATCACAAGTTAAGAAAGAAATAAATTAAAGTTCAAGAGCTTCCTCCTTGCACTTCAGATGAACCTCAGGAAGCATTTTGTCATTCAATTTCAATTTTATGAATTTTAAAATTTTCAATTTATTTGCCTTCAAATGTTTAGTTTCAATGATTTTAATTCTCCCAGATCCCATTGTAGAAAGGAAAAATTTCTTGGAAAATATACTTCTGTTTTCTGAATGGTGCTTCAATAATCTTAGTTAAATGTTACCCTTCAAATGCTTATCAGTTCGCTTTGTGAAAGAAAAAAAATAAAAGGAATTTAATTTATTTATTAATATTTTTATAGTTTAAAATTGATTGGTTATAATTGCTTTATTGCTTACATAATACTTCAAATTAAAGTTAGGTACCTATATTTTTAATAATATCGATGCTCACTTGCGCCAACTCATGATTTTTTTATTATTAAGAAAGGGGAGGTGGGGTGATAGGTGCCCGTCAACGTCTTGAAGAGGGCAATGAGCTCAAAAAGGTTGGGAAACACTGATGTAGACTATTTATAATGTTCATTTTTGTATCCCCTTTGTTTTTTGGTTGGGGTCACACGTAATTGTCACATTTTTGGCATAATAAATTGCCCACTGGATGAAAATCACATCTGTGACATCTAATGTACAAGCTAGAAATATATTTATTTATTTTTCATTTTGCTATATAAATGCAACTTTGCCATTTCTCCTTCACAGTCCAGTCTTTCCGATTTTCCCTTAATGCCAAATTCTGTTTTTTTTTTTTTTTTTTTTTTTTTTTTTTGTAAAAGGTATCTTTGATATTTTGAAACGTTTTTTAAATTAACAATTATTCATTATATCATTTCATTATGCTACTAAATTAATCATATTTTTTGAGTAATAATAATTGTATAGTTCTATCTATGTACTTGTTTAATTTCCAGTCGTAAAATGCGCAAAATAATAATAATAAATTTTCGTTCTCCTTAATTTGAAACTGCTCGTATTTTAATTATTATTACTTTGTAATCATTATGCCTTTTACTAATTGATTATTTTGAATTTATGAAGCTTCATTTAAACATCTTCGTCAGACTGTAAGAATGAAAACACTTTAAAATTGTAGTATATTACTTTATTATGTCGAAGCACCGATACATGTATAGAAGCACTCCTACTGCAATATATTGTTCAATGTCATAAGAAAACAATGTCACAGAAATATTAGAAAAAAATATTTTATTTGAAAATATGTTAGTTCATTTTTCGAGCAAATTACTATCATAAATCGAAGTTTGAAGCATGGAATAGCACTCATTATGATTGCGTTTATAATAATTTAAACACATAATCATTCAGGTGAAGGCACGCAGATTCATGCAGAGTTATGGAATGATGATTATATACCTCTAATATGGTTTTACTTTGTTCTCACATAATTTATTGCCCCTTTCATTAATATTAATTTAACAATAACAATGCATTACAACTACTGAGGCGAACATTTACATCAGTACATATGAGTTAGATACGATCTTAATCACAAAAGGCTTGTTCCTGATGACACGTCATTAAAAAATTATGCAGAGAATGTGTAATATATTTAAGAGCATTTTATTTCCGTGTAAGTTCAATTAAAATAATATCCGTGCAAAGAAAAAAAAAGAATTAGAATACATATCTTTCCCCCACCAATATGCAACCATGTCAACATGTACTCCACACACTAGCAATCATAATTCCGACCCAGCTCTAAAGCATAACTGTTAACTAGTGCTTCTAAACTACAGCTAGGAATTTCTGAAATTTTCTCGCTCAATACTATCTTTCTAACCGACTTCAAAAAAGGAGGAGGTTCTCAATTCAAAGCGGATGTTTTTTTTTTTTTCTTTTTCTTTTTTGTTTGTTTGTTTGTTCGCACATAACATCTGATCTACTGAACCGATTTGGAAGATTTTTTTAATCGATAGGAGATGGTGCAACTTAGGTACCATGTACTCATATGACGATATTTGTTCACTAGAAAAAAAGCTATGATCGAAAAACTAAAATTTCATGTTATTTAAAACAATATGTACTATAGTCCTTACTTCAATGAGCGACCCGATGGTCAAGTGGTTAAATGCGTCAGGTTGAAGTTCCTGATGGAATGAGATCGAGTCCAGGTCCGAAAGGATTTAATTTAACAGCTTCATGGTTTTAATTTGTGTAAGTATACAGTTTTAATTAACGAATATATGAATGAATAAGTAGTTAAATTTAAAGCGATTTGTCCTAAATGATTAAATATGAAATCCATTGTTACAAAACGTGGTTGATATAAAACAATAATAATAATGATAATGAGAATTTCGAATGAAGTCTTAACTAAATCAAACATGAAATTCAACTAAAATTAAACTTTATTCTGAACTTCATTTAAAAGCGTAATTTTTAGTTTTTTACACTAAAAAGATTGAAATAAAATATTTTTGGAAAAAAAGTAAAACCTACTCCAGTTGGAAATTGTTCTAAAAAGTAAAAATAATTTTTTTCTTTGAACATCATCGAAACTACTTTTAAACATAAGTTTTGAAGTCGGTGCAAAAACAATGTATAGAATCACACGCAACTACAATTCAACTATAAATATAAATTTTAACGGATACGTTTCATTGATTACCACACATTCGCGTAATAGTGCAAATATTCTGCTTTTAATTTTCAATGGTTTCTCTGAAAAATGTTGGCAAAATATGGTTAAATATCATTTTACATATCCTTTTTGAGCCGACTTCAAAACTTAGGTTGAAAAGTAGTTTCGATGTGCTCAAGGAAAAAATTATTTTTTACTTTTTAGAGCAATTTCCAACTGAAGTTGGTTTTATTTTTTTTTCCAAAAATATTTTTTAAATATTTCGTTGACTTTTTAAAGTATGTATCCTAAACTCTCTTGGTCAAAATTTCCTAACCAAAGGTTATTTTGACACTAAATGCAAAATTTTCTATTTAAAGAGCAGTTTCTCTTAGCACTTTACTCTTCAAGTTGAGTAACTAATAAAAACAGTTAAATCTTATATAATAAGCAGCCGAGGAAACAGATAATGTCTTGATAAAATACGCTAACTGTCTGACTATCGCTGGAGTAAACTTCTTGGTTTAATTACTTTTCCTCGGAGGAAATCTTTGAAGACGTTATTTTAGAAGTATAATCGGAAAGAATCTCTAAGGAAACGTATTTCAAAGCCGAAAGCTTTTAAGAGGATTACAGTTTAAACTCTATTTCTTTTGTGAATCGAAGAATAGGCTTAAATATCGAGCATTGGGTATAAACTTAAGGTTTTTGTTCTAAAGGGTCAGCAATTGAAATTGAATCCAATACTATTAAAAAGGAAAGAAAGAAAAAGCAAAAAGATAGAGAAAAAAGAGAAAGAGGAAGAAGGAAAAAATCAAGTCAGGCTTAACAGTATTTTAGTGTGGATTGCTCATCTTCCGGGGCCCATTTTCTCACTGATTTAACTTATTTGTGTTTCCGTTTCTTCCAAAAAGTAAATACATTCACTTAGCTACAGTCTGATTTTCTTAGGTAAAATCGTCAGCGTATTTACGCATGCGTCAGGTCTTCTCTGATCTTACCAAAATAGGGGTGATAGGTAAGATAACAATAAAGGGAAGAATAATAAAGAGCATTTTAAGGCGTTTCAAACAACATAGAACGATGCTAATTTCAAGTACATATTCTGGTTAAATATGTCAAAGGGATAGCAAATGCAAATTTTACATTAAAAACTTCGGAAAGTTCCAACTCACAACCCATCACCCCTTTTTTAAGTGGAATCGTTCGCGAGTGCTAGGCGCGGCTTTCAGGGACGGACAGTAAAGGTTCTCTGTTACAGTAATAAATATGTTGTTGTATTTTTTTTTCGTAACTTTTTGAATGAATTCTATAAGATATTACTTCATTGCACTACAGAAACTCAGCGAAGAAAGCTCAGGAGTGACCATCCTTTTAAACCCTCATTAAACTTAACAATATTATTTGTAAATATGTACATATACACATGTACAACATTACCCGCGCGGCGATCCCGTGATAAAACATTAAAATCCAAATCCCTTGAATTCATAAAAGTACATCCTACTTCTCCTGCTAAAATAAAAACTTCATTTACTTCATAAAATCCTCGATAATTTAATCTAATTGATTGTTCAGATATTGTCAATTGCATCCGATTTGCTGTCATAATTAACTGTTAGAAGGCATGTTTTAAAATTATTTTGCCTTAATTTTTGCGTTGATGATTTTTCTTTCTACATTTTACAAAGGTTTAACCCTCACTGTCACGATTTAGGTACTTAACGTTAACATGTCTTTATATAATTTGAAGTCTATATGTATTAATATTTTAAAAGTATAACTTGTTTTAATTGCTCCAGTCTTCTTTCTGTTTTTATGTTCTTTACTGACCTTCAAGAATTTTTTCTGCCCTGTACAATACTTTTTAAATGGAAAAAATATTGAAATCTTTTTACTATTCTATACAAATTGAAGGACAAAAAGGGGTGAAGGCGTAATCAACGTAATTGTTCTAAAATGTACTCTGAAAGAAAATTAATTCTTCGCACAATGAGATAAAACAGCACTTCGCTTTGATCTAAATCCCTCATTATCGCACTTTCCAGGGAATCTATCTTTAGGAATTGATTAAGAATTTAAAATTGTTTAAGAACTTTTCAAGATCTAATACAAAAAATCAAAACAATATTTAAAGACCCTAAAGTTACTCTCTTGAAAAGTGTCCCATTTTAAGACTTTCAAGATAAAGCCATAAGTTTCTGACAAGAAACATATTTCTTGCAATCTTTCTGCGAACCGCAATAAAAACAAATTTCACATTTTATCATGAATTTAGTTTTAGTATTTTCTCGGGGAGAGAGGAAGGGGGAAGGGGTATTTTCAACAACAAAGAAAAATCTCTTTCCCAACATTATAGCATTATTTAGGCAGTTTTATAGAAACTTTAGAACAGCATTAAGGGTCAAGGAAAATATTGTTCATGGTTTTTCCCTACGGTTCAACGGAGCAAAAAATTGCAATCTTCTCCACTCGTATAGCAGAAAATTAATAATACATAAGTTTAAATACTTTGTTATAAAAATAGCGTAATGCCTTATATAACCTAACAGTTTTGAATGACACCCTGGTTAAGGAGCCTTTTATGTACAAACTGAAAACTAAACCGCGGAAGCTAATTTTGCTTGGATATTTATTTGTGCAGTTAAACTTATGAATCCATGAAATTAAGCCGTTGTTCGTATTATTGCCTTTTCAGACTTCAGCAGACCTAACAGAAGACCGCAAAGATTTCCGCATGCACGTTTTAAAGGATTTCTTAGTTATTCTACCTAAATAAAAAAAAATTTCAAAACAAAGAAATAACTGTTTGGAAAGGTGTGTTCTTTTTGTCGATACTTGCACATTTAATCTTCTCAAGAGATTTTATTTGTATTGCAATCGAATAAATTATATGCGATGTCATGTTATTGGTTCATATGATATTGACTGAGTAGAGGAGGGCGGGGCTAAAAGTTTCGCTTTTTAAAACTTGGTTCTAGAATTAATACTTCGAGGTTAAAACCTAGTATTATATGTCCCTTAGATATACAGATGGTTTTTTGAATTGTAGTTCGAAAGATTTATTTAATAATTAATTTCATTGTAAGTAAAGCCGAAAAGAAACAACTAGCCCCGACTTGGAGCAAGTGGTTCCATGGGTGGGGCAAATTTTTCCGAGATTAGTAGACGAGGAATAACGATAACGATTTTGAATTTAATGATTTGAAAAACCTTTCAATAAAAGTCGATACCAGGGTTTGGACTTCAAACGCATTCTACTCAAACGTTTAAAAAAAATCAGCTTGAATCCTGCTGCTTTTCCTGAATTTGCCTGATGCAAAAAAATAAAAGTTGAAATCTTGAACATTCCATAAACTAACTATTAATAATATTTTAAAGAAAAACTTGGTTCATTATATAGAAATTATGGTGTTATCTCTAATCAAAGTTAAATTACAACCTCATTGACATTTTGTCTGCATTTTTTTCTTAAATATTTTGTTGCAACATGTCTATTACCAGTACTTTTTCTCTGTCAGTAAATAGCAAATAGCAATGCCCATTATTTTACAAATTGGATTACGCTGGTAGCTTTAAAACTACTTAACTCTCATTCGGTATTTCAACACGTGTGCAATTATTGACTTTGATTTACCACCATAAATTCGATAGTAAGATTTTCAAAACGAATTCTTTCAAACAATAGTCAACTTTTATAAAGTTGACAAATCAAAGTAAACAGCGAGCCGGCACGCACAAGAACTTCAAAAAAGTAAAACTAATTTAATAAAGTATAATTACATGACATAAAAGCCAAAATAATAGTAATAATCATTTTTACCCAGAGAGAAAAATCCGAGAAAAAAAGCAAAGACAAATATTTTTCAAAATTTTGAAATGTTCTTCTCGTACCCCTTCAAACTAAACGTTGAAAATACATTCTCCATTTGCTCTAAATTAGATATCGGAATTTCTCCTCGTGTGTTACATATCATCAATTACGTTCGCTCTAAGTTGTTATCGGTTTCCGATTGCGACGAAAAGCTTTCGCTGCTTCTGACAGAAAATGAGATATGCAAACCTGTGTATTCCGTGGCCAAACAAAGTGTGTTCATTATATTCAGTTAGGCTGCGCTTACTCTACTGACTGACCTTCATTTTTTAATGTTTACTTGGATTCAATAGATACGTGTATATGCTCAGTACAAACTATTATTCCCGACGTACCTTATAGTTATACATCATCTGCAAGTGTAGCCGTTTTTGTTGTGATTCATTCAAGTTCAGTTAAGTTATTCATGCATGAATTCAATAGTACGCTTCTGATTAACCTTTTTTATCTATATACTCAGAGAATATATTTATAACTGATTATGTTTCAGGAAAACATTGCGTGACTGCAAACGAAGATCATTGAAGGAATGTCCACAAATCATGACACTTGATGATTTTTGAAGGGGTGGGCAGAGTATTCATACACACTGCGGGAATCCCCTTTCCCAACCATTATATATATACACTCCTATCGTGGCCCAATAGCTAATTTCTAAACCGTTAGAGATAAGCATTTCATTTAGGAGAAAATCTCTAAATTACAAAAGAAATTATTTGTGTCTATGAAATGTTTTTCAAAAAATCAAATTTTGAAAGAGTTACGAAATTTAAATTTTTATATAGCCTCCCAGTCCTATCAATCATATTTAGTAAAACATTCTTGACACTGTAACGTTTAAAACTAAAAAAAAATCACTGTTCTACGACAAAAATTGACCGAGTTATGACGTTTTGAAAAGTCAAGATTTTGAAGGATTTCACATACGGTTCCTTAAGCGATCTCTCGATGACGTCATGAAATCCTTCAAAATCTTGATTTTTCAAAACGTCATAACTCGGTCAATTTTTGTGATAGAAGAGTGATTTTTTTTTAGTTTTAAACGTTACAGTGTCAAAAATGTTTTACTAAGTATGATTGATAGGACTGGGGTGCTGTATAAAAATTTAAATTTCGTTACTCCTTCAAAATTTTATTTTTTCAAAAACATTTCATAGACCCAAATTCCTTTCAAAATTAAGAGATTTTTTCCTAAATGAACTATATGCTTATCTCTAACGGTTTAGAAATTAGCTATTGGGCCGCGATAGGAGTGGACACCCCGTATATGCATACATTATATATATATATATATATATAAAGAGAGAGAGAGCGAGAAAAGAAGTACCAATAAATTTAAATTTTTTAATGAGGCTAGAGAAGGTAATTATTTTATGTTTTTCTGACATAGTGCACATAGGGGCATTAATTTTTATGATTATATATTTATGTTGATGTTTACTTTCTCAAAAAAATATACCAATGCATATTTTCTAAAGGAAAACGGCATAGAAAGTTATGTTTTAATTTTCAGTCTTCAGGTAAAAGTGAGATAATTGCATAATTATGTTTCAAAACAAGACATTTTAGAATCGAAACGAAGTTTGGTAAGTACGTAATAATGCTCTATGCGCAGGAGGCAATTTTTTTTTAATTACTGGATTACAGCGACTTTAAAGCGAAACGCATCACTATCCGCAAATTACACGGGCTACGAAACAAAAAAATTACTAGCGCCGACGTGAATATACGAATCAGCAACCTGCTAATAGTTTTTTTTTTTTTTTTTTTTTTTTCAAATTTAAAGCCTATTAGCGCCAAACATCGAATTCGTTCCCCCAACACCCGCATTGGCAAAATCTGACGCCAAAACATGGTGGGTGTACCCAATTAGTATTGCAAACGTAACAGTCTGAAACGTACCAAGTTGGTCAACATCCCCAGAAAAGGTATTAAACTTCATTTAAATTTCTAACTAAATTCATCAATATTGTGTGTATGAGTATCAGCTATTAACACGTTCAATGCTGACCTCATGACAATGGTAACCACCATCGGGCTGAAAAAATTTTTGTTGTCTAACTTACCAATTCCACTCCATTTTTAATGTAGATAAAGGAAAAAAAAGTTTAAAAATTGTTTTTTAAGTATTCAATGGGGAAAATTTAAAGTTCTCCCCCAAAAGGATAGCCGCCCGCTACGTGAACCTCTTGCCGTCCTTCCAAGAGTTCATGCGCTCCCAACGTGCTAATGCCTAAACCCACATAAATAATAACACATAAATACTTTTAATATTATTTTAGAGACTTAATAATGAAGTCCAAGATGATTCTGCTTCCTTTAAGTTTTTTTCTTCTTCATAAACATCATGCTTTTTTTTTTTAATCACATTTTATTCAGTTTTGTTGTTATATTTACAATATTCCTTTGTACGACAGAAAGTATAAAAAGTTAAACAACGTAGTCTTATTTTGAAAGAAAAAAAATGAATTCTTTCTCTAACAATGCAGTTCATATAATAAAAGATGTTTTTCTGCATGATTCAATTTGTTTTGTTTTCTTTTTTCTTTCTTTCTTTTTTTTTTTTTTTTTTTTGGCAACACAAATTTGGAGAACAATATAAAACTGCGATTTTTTTTCTTCATCTCTTTTTCTCTCTGCGTTCTTTGTTGAAGCATTTTCAGGCTCAAAAAATGCCTCCACACTTAAAAAAAATGTGTGAGAAATATTTTCTTAAGTACTAATGCTGTAAAATCTATTAAAAAACCATCAAATATTTATATTTTTCTTTTTCGTAACTAAAGCGTGTTTGAACCCCATTTCCAATATTTTTGTTATAAATTCAAAAGAGCCAGTAGGATTTTAAAACATTATCGTATTTCGTTACTTTACTAGTTGGAAGTTTACGACAATCTGATGTACTTAATTATTGATTATTCTATCAGTACAATGCTTATTGTTCATCGTTACCAAAATAGGATTTTTATTTGAAGTTAAATAAAAATAAAGCACATCGATAGAGCTTTGACGTTTTTTGGCAACAAATTAAACTTTCAACACAGTGACTGCAAAAGATCTGGATAGAAATTATGATTAGTAAAAAAAATAATAATTTTATGTCTCGAAAGTAACCAAGACACAGTTGGAGCAAAAATCACTTACATTTACTCACTTGCACATTTTAATCAAAACATCAGAGCGCAAAGTCAAGGCATAAAATTATTGCTCGTGGTTTGCGATTTGAAAGAATTAAGGAGAAAGAAAATAAATGGCTCACAAAATCACAAAGCCATCATTTCCGTCTTTGGCTTAAAACATTTTTGTCTATGAGGAACTCATGAAAATATATTAAGTTACCGCCCAAAACCCGCGGCTAAGGCAGAACAACATACAATAAACCGACAGCCCGGTTATGCTAACCAAGGACTGCAGTTTCATCCTTACTACGGAGTCGTCCGTCTCGAATAGACATTAGACATTAGCCAAACTGAAGGCATATGTCATTTCAATGAAGCTGAAAATACCAAAAAACTGTTAGCTACAGTAAATTTAGCGCACATCAGCCAGAGATCTCAGCAATGGTATGGTTCTATTCGTAAATTAAAGACAAAGTTTGGGTATTCAGCAGTAAATTACCGTCCATAAACCAGGGCTAAGGCCTAACTGCATAAAATCTATATACTATATATAAAAATGGATGTATGTATGTTTGTTCCGAATACAAATCCAGTTTTCGTCGGATTTTCATCAGAGGCGGGCTTTTGAAATGAAAAAAAAAAAAAATCTGGTATGGACCCCCACACTACTTCCTTTTACGTGTAAATTTCTTATTAGTTGCCTTAAGTGTTAAAAAAAGTGCTTGGAGTGAGCAAGGTGAGTCTGCATTGAAATTAACACTGATTTACCCCAAAAAAGGGGTAAAACACCCCCTTGGGAACATTCAAATGCAACCACAAGGGAAGGTGCACAACTAGACCATCCTCAGAGCCTACATACCAAGCTAGAAGCTTCTATGGCATATAGTTTTTGAGTTATGCGAAACACATACATACATACATACGCACATACGTATATACAGACGTCACGAGAAAACTCGTCGTAATTAACTCGGGGAAGGTTGAAAAGGATTTTTCGGCTGCTTATTATGTTGGTAGGTACATATGCACGTGCTGACAGGTCGAAAAAACTACTGTATATTCATTCGGTGATGAACAAAATCAAAATTTAGACCCAAATTTGAGTGATTTTTTTTCCGCGATCACAATACTTCCTTTACTGCGTAAAAGGAAGTAAAAAATTCAAAAAGCTTAAAATTCAAATTTTTGTCTCAAAAAGGCAATTTTCTTTCAATTTTGAATATATAGAGTAATAGAGATAAGCCTTTAAGAATAAAATTGATAAAATTTAACACATTTGAATATGAATATTTTCCAACAAAGATTACGATTTAATTCTAGATTTCAGACATTTAATTCCAATTTTTGCAAGCATTTTTTGGTCCTCCTATTAGAGGAATTATGCAAAAGACTGATGCATTTTTTATATCGCCCATGTGGGTAGAATTCATTGAAATAATTTTTTTAGAACTATGTTGCATTAATAAGCACCCGGGCAACGCCGGGTAATAAGCTAGTAGTAAGTAATAAGGACAAACTTGCTATCTCTGGATGGCATAACTGGGCTGCTATTGTATGTAGCCATAAAAATGTCTTTGCGCTAATGTTTTTTGAGAAATGATAAATTAGTACATGATTTCTTTTTGGACTTCAGTTGCCTGGTATTTCCTTTTTCAGATTGGCAGTCTGTTAACGCTGCGCGTCCACGAGCGCTTGCTCCTCCACCATCATGGTGGCACGGTTCTGGCGGTAGATAGCGCCATCTCTTCAGTTGCCGGGTATCCAATATGCAGCGTACGGATGTGTGTCCCTGGCGGGGGGGGGGGGGTCCAGGGACCTTTACCGTGAACTTTGACCACCGTACTAAATTAAGTTTAAGGCTCGGGGCAAAGTTGGTTTGTGCGATCTCGACTCCAATCACAATTCGTTATTCCGAAAAACATAATTTGAATTCGAGATGCCAAAAATCTTTTTTTTTTCGTTTTGATAAATTCGGGAAATGGGCGATATATTTCACTTGTATGTGTAATAACTGCCAGACTAACAGTTGAGACATCGTACGAAAGAGTTTGACATTAACCCTCGTGGGTCCCTCCCATTTCAGTTACACTCTAAACCCTTGGGGTCATAAACGACCCCAATGCTTCCTTTAATTAATTTATTATGATTATTGAATGTTACATGCATTATTTAAGTTCACACACTTTTTAATGCTGAAAAAATAGAAATAAAAAGACACAATCAAAGTAAAATTTAATTTCTGCATTAAAAATTAAAATTTTAGAGCAAAACTTACAATAACAGTAGATTTATTTACAACTGTTACAAACCTGAAAAACATGATTTTTTGCAAGTGAATTTCAAACACTTATGACATTTTTCGATGCATTTTCTGTCTGTGCTCTTGAACAAAAGTTACAACGTCCTCTTTTTTTGGCACTCTGGGGAAGTGACCCCAAGGGTCTTGTGTGCAAAAAATGCAATTCGGGAAAAATAAAACACAATAATAGCATTATTTTGAATAGAAAACTAGAAGAATAAAAGCCATAAAATGCCATTAAAAACAAATGGTTGATTAACAAGATATATTAAACAGAAATTGCATTGGGGTCACATATGACCCCAAGGAACCCACGAGGGTTAAATCAATTGAAAAATGTTATATATTTTTTCTTTAATATTTAGTTCTTTCATTATATTAGACTTCCGTCGGCATTTATTCTTTGCATAGCTTCTAATAGCTGAAGGAAAAACAATGAACCGTTCACACATGTACAGTAGATACATATACACAGTGATACACGGTCGTTTTCCTTTTCTTTTTCAAAATGCTTTTTGTACCCCTTAACGCATCAATCCCACAAAATTCGAACATTTCCACGAATCCAGTACTTACACTTATGGAGATAGAAAAGTAAAAATAGTAGTTTTGAGTTTTAAAAAATAAATAAATAAACAAACAAATGCAACTTCATGATTGAATCTGGTTGCTATGGAAACGATAGAGCTCCTAATAGAATCGGAGAAAACGTTCAGGTGATTGATAATGGAGCATTTTTTCAGCTGAAGTACCTTTCACGCATTTTCCAGAAAGAAAACAAAAGCCCCCATAAAAAAAATATAAAAAAACAATTGTTTAACTCTATTCAACGTATGCTTACTTTCACTTAGAAAAAAGAATAAATGGGGTACATATTTCTTCAGCTTTTCGCTTAAGTTTTTTCTGTGTTGGATATTACTAAGTAAAATGCTACCTACCAAACAGAAATTCCATTAGAACAGTGGTAACCAACCTTTTTTTCTTCTTTTAACCGCGGGCCATACCTTACATTCAGATGAATTTCGTAAGCCAGGAAAGATAAAAAAGTTTTTTTGGATAATGTAGGAAAGATTGGAAGGATTACAAACCAAGAATTGGTGTTAACTTTACTTGATGAGTATTTTATATAGCAGAAGTTTGCATCTGTCTTCCAGACACCGATTTCTGAATAATAAGCTGCAAATTCGTAACAGTTTAAAAAAACAACCAGTATTTTAGAATCCAAAATGCAGAAATCTATACATATAAAACTAGATGTATGTATATACAGTAGTGTGGCAATTAATTGATAAATGTTTTTTTTCTTCGTTTTATCACACTAAAGCCTACGAATAAGCACTCAAAATCAACTTAGAGTTTAAATGGCAGTTAATATCAAACTAGTAGATGTTTGTACGCATCTGGTAAGTTACAGGCATGTAAATTTTTTCCCTAAGTAGTTAGATTTCAGAAGTGTTGGTTGCACGCTTATTGCGGGAGAGATTAGAGTTCTGTATAGCAGCCCAGAAACACATGCAAAAATAATTGCACTTAAAGAACACACTTCTAAGACGTTAGTAGAAATAGGTAAAATATGTGGAGTGAGTACAGCAATTGTGGAAGGATATGGCAGAATATTCAGACTACAGGAAATTCTGGAACCAACCGTATCGGAAAATGCGGTAGAAAAAGATTAACTTATCTTGTGATGACAAAACTTTACACCGAATGAAGGCTATCAATCCTCGATTAACTAGTTTTGACCTCTTCAAGTCCATGGCGGTATCTAGCGTAGATACTGTACCTTCAACAGTGCGATACAGGCTGTTAGAACACGGGCGCAAAGCACGTCGACCTTATAAAAATGAATTTCTCACGTCTCGTATGAAGAAAAAAAAGGTGAAATGGATACAAAAGTACAAAAAATGGACTGAGAAGGACAGGAAAAATGTTTTATTTTCTGACGAAACACATTTCGTGGTTCAGGGATTTAGATCTAAGCTCGTGAGAAGCAAAGGAGAACCGCTCCGTCAGCATCAAATCAACCTAACACCCAAGTATTCGCCAAAAAAGATGTTTTGGGGTTGTTTCAGCTTTTAGGGGACTGAATTTCTTGTTCCCGTAGAAGGAATGATGAATACTGCCATGCTATGAAAAGATTTTGACCCAAAAAGTACTTCCAACAATGGCTAAACTGTAGTCGAAAGGAAATGGCGTTTTCCAACATCAAGACGGCGCGCCACGTCACCCTTCAAAGAGAATTGCAAATTTCTGCTGTAAAAACTAATTTACTATACTGGATTAGACTGGAAACTTACCGGAATTAATCCGATTGAAAATTTGTGGGCTATCGTCAAAAAACGGCTGAACAAATTTGACAGTGCAACGATGGAAAAGCTAATTTTATCTGTTTTTGACATATGGTACAAAGATCCTGAAATCAAAATTATATGTGCCAATCTTGTAAACTCCATGCCAAAACGTGTCTTATTAAATCCCGGGGAGGTCATATCAGTTATTAGTTTTAAATTCATGTATGGGAAATTTGAATAAGACTGATATTTTTGAAAAAATGCATTTCTTAATTAATTGCTACAGTACTGTAAATTTGTATGTTTGTTCCTTATATAAATCCAGTTTTTGTCGGATTTTCCTCAAACTTGGCACAAAGGTTCCTTGATGGATTAGAATTTACATAGGCAGGGTTTTGAAATTAAAAAAAAAATCCAAAATGCTAAAAATTCAAATTTTGTGTCTCAAAATTGCATTTTCTTTCAATTTTGAATACATAGGGTAATAGGGATAGGCCTTTAAGCATGCAAATTGGTAAAATTTAACACATTTAAAGATGAGTATTTTCCAACAAAGATTACGATTAACAATGAAATCTCAATTTAGGGCTCACCTATTTAATTTTAGCATGAAATAAGTTAAAAACAATTATAATTCATGTTCCAATTGCCTTGGAACATTGGCACAAATATTGTATGATGCAGAAAAATTAGAGGTTACCCGGCAATGCCGGGTAGTAAGATAGTGAAAAATAAAAGGCAGAAGTATAAAGAAGTGATTTGATTGGCTGATTGGGTTGCTGGCGGATGGTCTAAGACTGTTTCACCATCGTTTTAGGGGGTTCCAGAAATCGTTTTTCGGCTCGCAATCCTAAAGAAACATGCCACGCGGCACCACATACAGCTGGCGGGCTTTAGATTAAGCACAACTTCATTGGAGCATGCGGTCCAATATGAGTCACTGCACTGTTATGGACGTGACAGTCGAACATTAAACACACATAATTGCAATTTGGTTAAAAATGAAAAAAAAAAAATGGTAACAATTGGAACAATTGCCAAATGTCTTGTTAGTTATCGAAATCATCCCAAACAAAACAGTGTTCGTTGGAACACAAGCAGTTTCAAAAAGTTGAGGTTGAGCTTCAAGTATATCTTTTAAAAATGCTTTAAACCTTGTCTTGATGAGAATGGTACACTGAAAATATAATAGTCTTGAGGAATGTGGGGCAAAGTGAAGCAATTAAGATAACTTACTTGTTTCAAAATCAACAAATCGACAATATGTCCTGAATTTTTTTTTTTACCGAAAAAAGGAATAAAGTATTTCTAAAATTTTCTACTTAATGATTAACAATAATTTTCACCAAATGAATATTTAAATAAACGAAAACAAATGAATTATTAATGAAAAATAAACGAATAAATAAGAAAATTAATGAATTAATGAATAAAAAATGCGTGAATAATTAATTAAAAGAAAATAAAGGAAATAATAAATGAAGAAATACGTACATGATTTGATAAATTAATGAATAAGTAAACGAAACGAACTATTTCACTTTGCCCAATTCCACTTTGCCACGCTTGCACTAGACAAAATTGCATTGAAGCTTTAAAAACAAACATGCTTGATATGAACTAAATAAGTACTGCACTGGACACCAGTAGAGCTCAATTAGTACTTTAAATAAAAATTACAAGAATTTTATTATTGTATAATAACAAGAAATATTTTTTTTTAATCACAAATGTTTTAACAAGTATATAGAATTTTGGAATCAGTTGTGTTCTTTTTTTCACTGATTTTAATAGCTGGTCGTTTTGTGACAGGAATCAACGAAATGTTCAAAAATTTAGTTAAAATATTGCTTGATAGGTGGCGCAGAAAACTGACTAAAAAATGCATAAGAAAGACGACAGCAGCGAGCCTATCATAAACATTCATCAACTCAAACTCTGTATAAAATTCTGTATAAACCATATCTAAATAATTTATTTCGAAAACTTTATGCATTTTAAAATTAACCCTACACTGCATAGCGTTGCCAATTGGATACATGGACTATTTTTCCTTATGACCAGGCATAAGGCAACTCAAGCTTAAAAAGCAAGTATTAGGTATCTTTAAAGTAAATATAACCATCTATCCTCAAAATTAAATTTTTAAAAATGTTTTCTAATGTTTTTCTGTTACATTGAAAAATATCTATAGTTCTTTCAAAGAAAAAAAATCTTGCAGTGTAGGGTTAAGTATGAATGCAGTAAATTCGAAATGAAACAATTTCAAAGCAGGGCCACAATCAGTCGGTTTCAAAACACACCCGCACGTACAGATCTACTCTTATTTCTCTATGAAACGAATCATATTTTTTAACTGACGTAGTAACAGAAAAATTCATTGCCACCTTAACTTTTTTACGCAGCCAAAAGTGAGCCTTCTGTTTTTACATGGATGTGAATGGATCAATCAATTGAAAGTGGAACTCAATTTTGGCGGAAACAAATGCGTTTTGTTCAGAGGCTGAAAAAATGCTATTTTTGAAATTGCAGAAGAAGACGTTATATAAGCTTTTTATCAATTTTTCTCCAAACGGAGCGCTCTGTTCGAAGAGTTAGTAAGCTTGATTATGATTAATGAGTTTCATCAAAGCCCCATCAAAATTCTTTCAAAAGTCATCTGTCATTTTATATAGTCTCTTAGGCTTTAAAATCGATTTCGAAGCGAGAATTTTTTTTCTGCATGCTAAACCATGGAAGATAAAGATTATTTTATTTTTGAGATTTACGAAACAAAAAATAAATCGCCATCTTCGGAGTGAGTGTTAGTGGCAATATTTTCCATCTTCGGATTTTACAAGTGTAAAGGTAAACTTTAAGCTCTCGCTCATTGAAGATCAATTTAAAAGATAAAACCTTCCCAAAAATGGTTGTTTTGCTTTTGCATCATAAAAAGAAAGCTAAAAAAGATTTTATATGAAATGGAAGCATTTGAATGTTGCTAAGCCTTCAAGCACTAGTTCTTACAGAAGAAGGGTGCGGAATATTATTCAACAAAAACAAGGAAGCTTTTTTTAAGCTATCGCATAGCTTTTATCGCGGGCTTTGAGCGGCTACTGAATCAAGACATTTCGTAACGAAAAAAACCTAACACCAACCACTCTGACATGATCACAGTAATCGTAATAATGACAATTTTGAATGTAATGCTTCTCTTGATTACATAATGAACTTCATTTCTATGGTCTATTTGAAATTTTTATCTATATATATAAATCAATGTCCTGAGATATATCAACCCACAGCCAATACCGCTGAAGCCTCAAACTTAAAATTTGGTATGTCCTTCATCTCAACATATGGTGGATAGCAAATTTTAAATTTGATATTTTTGTCTCTCACGCGATTCTTCGAGGCTTTTCTCTAGTCAAATAATAATGTTTTTGTCTTTTGCTTTCACTTTTTCAAAACTGAAAAGTATATTTTTTAAGAACATCACAGATAAAATATCATGTACACACAGATAGATATATATATATGGATGGCCTGCGTTTTCGTTCAGCAAGCTCAAAAACTGTAATTTGAATTAATATCAAAGGGAAAAAAAGTACTGCATAGATGAAATATAATGCAATAGCTTTACCACGGCAGCCCCCGAGTGACGCACGTATTTTTTTTTTTTTTTTTTTTTATATTATAATATGACTTGATTTATTATTCCAAGAACATAACGAATATAATCAAGTCAAATCAAAAATGGAGAACTAAAAGAACTAAATCAATTTATTTTGGGTAGTTTTATAGGGTTCATTAAAGGGCAAGAACTATGATTAGACTGCAGCAAAAATCATTTAAGAAAAAATAATAGTCAGTCAAAATAATCAAGTAAAATTGTATGACAAACTTAAAGCACACTTTAAAATTCTTTAAAGAGTTCCTTTGGTTCAGATCCATCTTTATATTTTAAGATTTTCATTTACGCGATGTTATATTAATAAATATTATTGGGAAAAAAAAACAAATTTCGCGTGAAGAACGAAAACAAAATTAAAAGTTTAAAATAGGTTCTAACTAAGGATTTTGGAATTATTTCTCGTTTTTTATTCGTTTAAGTCACTAGGTTTACAAATACACTGGCGGAAAAAAAATCCCAACACCAAGAAAGACTTGCGTTAGATAAACGAAATTTGGTAGGCGTGTTTATACAACTGAAAGATGACATCGATTGAAATTTCGCGCTCCGCGCATAAGTGTGGCGCAGCTGGCGTCACTCAGAACATGCAAATAAGGCTTGTTTTAAAAGCGTGTTGTAAAGCTCGTGAGTATTATTTTTCCGTGAAATTTGACGCATTGCGTTCATGTTAGCCAGGAATGCCTTTAAGAAGACGAAGAAGCCATTATCAGCAGCTCACCGAGTTTAAACGAGGTCGTACAATTTGGCTACGAGAAGGTGGATTTTCATTTCGCGATATTGCAGAAAGACTTGGTGGGAATGTTTCCACCGTGCATGATTATTGGAAGCTATGGTCAAGGGATGGTACTACCTCAAGAAGATCGAGTTCCGAGCAGCCACGTGGCACGACTGAGAAGGAAGATCGCCGAACCCTGCGTACGGCTGTGGCGCCATCGTACTGCATCTGCGGCTGACATTCGGGCTGCAGTGGCCCAAATAACGGTACGAAATTGCTTACTTCAAGGACAGCTTCGAGCCAAGTAGCCTGTAGCCTGCATTCCACTGAATACAAACCATTGCCGTTTGCTACTTCAGTGGTGTCAAGACAGAGCTTACTGGAGGTCGGAGTGGAGATCTGTTATAATTTCTGATGGAAACAGATTCTGCCTAGGTGCCAGTAATGGCTGTATTTTGGTCAGAAGGAGGCCAGGGGACCGCCTGCATCCAAGCTGTCTGCTGCCTAGGCACACGGGACCTACACCTAGAGTCATAGTCTCGGGAGCAATTTCCTATGACAGCAGGAGCACTCTTGCGGTTATCCCAAACACACTGACTGCAAATTTGTCTTCATTCTAGCAATTCAACCTATAGTACAGCCTTTCATGAGTAGCATTCTAGGGGGAGTTTTCCAACAGGATAACGCTCACTCTCACACTGCTGCTGTAACGCAATGTGCTCTACAGAGCGTTGACATGTTACCATGACCTGCAAGATCACCAGATCTGTCTCCAATTGATCACGTATGGGGTCTCATTGGACGACAACTCCAGCATCATCCACAGTCAGCAATGACTGTCCTAGTATTGACACAACAAGTGCAACAAGCATGGCACTTCATACCACAAAGTGACATTCGGCACCTATATGACACAATGCATGTACGCTTGCAGGCTTGCCTTTAAAATTCTGAAGGTTACACCGGCTATTAAAGTAACATAATTTTATATTCGCACAGCATTTTCTTGAGCTTAAATTATCCAGTGATCTTGTACATTTAATCAATTAAACATGTTATCTAGACAATTGTATTACCCAAATCTTATTACACTACAATAATTTTTTCTTGAAGTTGGGATTTTTTTTTTTTCCCGCCAGTGTAGAAAGCAGAGAATACGAGCCCAAATTAATGGAAACAGTAGTTTATTAAAAGACTAGCGGTACCCGCACGGCTTTGCCCGTGGTATGAAATTAAAAGTTCATTTGCAAAATGATTGATATAGCAGAAAAAATGCTCTATTTCAGTTATAATTCAACTATAATTCCTTTAAAGTTTGATATAAAAATCTGATATGGACCCCACACTACTTAATTTTACGTGTAAATTGCTTAGTAGATGCCTTAAGTGCTAAAATAGTGCTTGGAGTGAGCAAGATAACAATTCAAACATTTGTATCCCTAGTTTGCTACGAAACAATGCAAAAAAATGTTTTACAATGATTAATCTCCTAAATATCGGCGATTTTAACATCATTCAGTGGATTTTTCGCAAAATATCGCCAATAGCGCCAAATTGAACAAAAAAAAAAATAATATTTTTTTCGCCAAATTGGCGTCAAACACTTGGCGACCAAAAGCTTGGCGATATATCGCCAAGTGGTCGCGCCAATTCATATCACTTTTGTCTGCATTGAAAACACTGATTTACCCCATAAAAGGGGTAAAACACCCCCTTGGGGACATTCGAATGCAACCCCAAGGAGAGATGCACAAAAATAAGCCAAAAGAGAAAATAAGAACAATTTTGTTGCTCACAGAAACCAACAGAAATCTTACCAAAGTTTAAAAGAAGAAGAAAGTTTTCTTTCCTAGCTTTAAAAACAAAACAATACATTTTCCGAAATGAAACACTTTAAAAAGAACGATGCAACATCGCAATTGATACGATATTTGGTTAATCTGTGCATTAGGTACCCTTTTCTCGCTAAATGGGCGATAGGCGCGCCAAGCGTGGTAACCCTGACTATTCTGCGTAGTTTCTCTCGGAGCTTTCAACTCCGCGAGACACTCAAAAACGCGCCAGTTGGTGACTTTTTGAAAATGCGTCAAGCATTGTCCCAAAGCACAGTTTCACCGGGAAAAAGAAAGGATTGCCACAGAATTGAAACAGAAAAATACTACGCCTCCTCTAAAAAAATATACTACAAAATACTACTGTTTCCAAACGTTGCCTAAATCAATATTGCTGAAATGAGACATCTATGAAAATGAAAAAAAAAAAAAATCTGCCAAATCTTTTACTTAAGTCATCTTAATACTATTATAAATGCGAAAGTTTGGATGTTTGGATGTTTGGATGTTTGGATGTTTGTTCCTCTTTCACGCAAAAACTACTGAACGGATTTTCATGAAACTTTTACCATAATGTAGCTTATACATCAGAATAACACATAGGCTATAATTTATAACGATATTCGAAAAAGTTCGATTGGTAGCGCTTTTTTCATTCCAATTTAAGGTACATTTTTCGCATAAATCCGCGAAGGCTTTCAACAAACTAATTCAGTATTTAGTGTATCATCTCAACTCTCTGTCGATAGCTAGAATTGCGTGTATCATTTCCGCTTTTCGCATTAAATGTTCAAGGCTTTTCTCAAGTCAAATCAAAATGTAATTTTTTTTCAGCTTCATATTTAATATCCAGGCTTTTACATAGACATTGGAAACGCTCGCGCGCCCGCTCTCTAATGAGCTTATCATGATTTTTACTTAAAACATTTTGTAGTCTTAGTTTTAAGTTGCTTTGAGACGTGCAAATATTATTTTGTAGAATAAATTGTATTCCTTTATTAGAAGATTGTTCACTACGTTAATTATTTTCTCGAGTTTTGTAAATATGTGTTTTAGAGTATCGATAACGTAACCGCTAGAAGAGATTGGCAACTAATAAATAGATTAGGTTCATTATTTTCCAATTTGATGGAGCTTTAAATACAACTTAACGGCATTTTTAAAATTTGTTTGCGGTGATTTGTCACTTTCTCGGAGTACTTATAATAGGGCAGTTTCTTAGTATCCGATTGAACAGGAATTTTGCCAAATTTGGTGCAAGATTTTAGTAACTGAGATTCTCGGCGATTTTTTCAACTGACACCAGTTTTTGTGCCAAAGACTACGTAATAATACTTTACTTTTTACACGACGTAAACAAAATAAGATTATTGTCTGATATTTATCGACTGCGGCAAAATCTTAATCATCGATATAATACTCCCATATTTGAAAAGTTGAGTTTTTTCTTTTCTTTTGTTTTCCGATTCCATATGTATGCATTAAAAACCTTTTTTAAAGTATGTCAAAAAGAAAAGTAATCCACATACTAAATTAATAAAACCCTTAAACAAGACTAAAGTTACCATTAATTTGCATTTTTGCACAAATAATTGCTAAATGTTTCCTATTAATTTCGAAATCATTAGGACAAAAACTTTTAACGTCATTTTATAGTCCGCAATAGTATATCAGCATTTGATGACTATTTCTCTGACAAAAATTAGTGACATAATAATACTTAATGTATTTTCATAAAGTAAGGAGGGGAGCAAAATTATCCTAGGTGTCCCAAAACAGTTTACCCAAAAATTTGGCGACATTTTAACAATCGTCAAAGCGGCAAGTTTTGAGTTCCTTCAGTTCAGGAAAAAAGAAACAAAGGTGAGTATATAAATTGTTTCTCAATATTATTACTGACCCAGGCAACGCCGGGTATTTTTGCTAGTTAAAGTATATTGGAAACAGGGTTGCCAGAAAAATACTACGCTCCTTATTTGGGCCGAAAAAATACTACCGCAGTATCAAAAATTCTACGTCTGGCAACGCTGGAAAAAGAACGAAATAAAAATAGGTATGAACACGTAACCATGGTAACAACATGAAAAGTTGATTTCCGTTGATAAAATAATTTATTTCATCTCTAGTTTCAAACAAATTTTATTCCCGAGCCCAACCATTTTAGAATCGTTTGGCTTGCTTTACTGAAGGTAAGCCTTGAATTCCGGGATTCTAAAAACAATTATTACAGCTCTCCTGATGATCGTAGAAACTTCGAAAAAACTTCATTTTGTGCAGAAAATTTCAAGCTTTCGAATGACATAAGACTTGAAAATGTGTATGAAATATTTCTTCCCTATTTTATCGAATTTCCGCTAAGAATTCGAATAGAAAAAGAACGAAATGGAATTTTCGAAAAATCGCTTCGAGGTGCAAAACTACATGCTACAAACTAATTTTGTGCCAAGTGGCATGAAAATCGACCGAATGGTTTTGGCGCTATGCGCGTAACAGACAGACAGACAGAAAGAAGGAAAGACAGACCCACCTTCAGCTTTATTATTAGTAGAGATAAGGTAATGTATTTTGCAGTAGCTCGTAATAAAATCCTAACAAATATTCTTAATACTAGTTAAACAAAATTGATTTTTTTCTTGAGAATTTAATTTACTTTTTCGCGGATTTTTTGCAACTTAATCCAACTTTCGGTGGAATTATCACTTGGAACGTGACAAATTACAGATAAATTTCCCCATTCAGCACTTATTTAGAGTTTTTCACAGTGCGATTCACCTCTTGTGTTTCCTTTGTCGCCATATTCTTTTCAACCAAAACATGAGAGCATTATCAAAATGAAAAAAAAAATTAAATTAAAGGAAAGACATCAAAGTCAGTCAAGTGAGAACATAAGCCAATTCGTGGTTGCTCGTCAACGGAATTGCCTTAATACATGCCGCCTCAGAAATCTCCTAAACATGTCAAATTGGAGACTAATGAGAGAATTGGATACTTGCTTAAAGAAGAAAAATACCTTATAGCATTTTTAAAATAATATTTTGCTTAATTCACATCTTGGAGAATTAAAAATTCCGTTCAGTTTATAAAACGCAAGTTTTCCTTCATAGTTGCAAAAATTTATAAGAAAATTTTCTAACAGCATTTCCCAATGTAAGAAAAAGAAAAAAAAAACATTCGGTCTTGGCAATTCTGTAAAAAAATGCATTTCATTTCAAAATAGAGCAGAATGTATATCCTACCGATTCTTTTCAATTCTGAAAAAGAACTTTTGAAAGGTAGAATAAAATTTCTATCACCAAAATATAAAATTCTGCTTTTGAAGTGAACTTAAGCTTCGCTCATTTTTTCCATTAAGTTCAGTTTTTGAGGAAATCGTAAAAGTAAAAGGGCCTTTAGTTTGCACCTTTCTTCCTTGAAATTCGTTTTTTTTTTTTCAAATGAGGGAAAATATTTCAGGCTTTGTTCCTTAAAGATTCTGTAAGACCTCCAACTACTGCAAAGAACGTTTTAAATAAACCATTTAGCAGAGAAGGCTGCAACAATTGTTCTTGAAGCAAGCTATTTTAGATCAAACTTTAACTGCTGGGCAATTCCATGCAATTGTGGAAAAGCGTTGGAAAAATCAAATTACAGCAATGCGTCTGTTTTACATATTTTTCGGTTTAAAAATGTTAGAAGTTTATTATTTATACTAATTTTTTGTCAAGAATATAGTATTTTTAGTTTTGGCAGCACTTTGAAGTTGGAAATGGAATATTTAACTTTTGGCAAAGCAAATGGTCAATCTTTCAACGTTGGTAAGTTTCAATTTTTTTCTTTAGATAACTGTTTTAAAGGAAGAATATTGATTATTACACTTCAATTCAATATTGTAAATTGCTAAAACGAGTGTTTTCACGTAAATTAAGTGATTTATGTTAACTTCAAAAATGCACTGTTCTATGTAACATAAGTTACCAAAAAACATGTTAAAGTTCATAATAAGCATAAACAAAGGGCAATGCAATGTTAACATTGCTATATTTTCTATCTTATAAGTGTGTGTTAAGCAAATAGTTAAAGTTTTTTTTAAATATTGTCTATTTAATTTTTTGTGCTACAATCAAAACGTGTAACTTAAGTTACCAACATATGCAGGTAATGTAAGTTACCCAAGTAGAACTTAAATACTTGTATTTATAAAGAAAGTAAATTGTGAAATAAACCTATGTGGTAAGTAGGAGTAATTTATGCAAGAATTCTTTTGAATTTGTACTGTATTTACTTAATTTAAATTAATCATATTTCTTAAAATGTCTCTATTTGTTAATAAGATTACAATACACCTCTATTATAAATTATATGTTTCTTTTTGGCTTTCCAGATATTAATTCTCTCTAAACAATATCACTGCATTCAGAATATTTAGGAGTAATGTACTATAAATTATTCAAAAATGACTTCTGTTATGATTTAAAGTTATCAAATATGTGTTTGAAGTAACAAATACAAAAATATTTTATCTCTTACAGGTGAAATACATTTTATTCTGCATTAAAATGCCACTAAACTCTGCAGAAAAGATGCGCTGTAGAAGGGGTATGAGAAAAGTCATGTGGATATTACAGATTTTTTAAATATAAGTCCCTCTTTATGGTATTGAAATTATGTTAGAAAAAGCAAACTTTATCAAACATACTATCTGAAGATCCGCACATTGACAATGACCATTTAAGAACTAGAAATTAACAAACTACGGGGTTTCGTTTAGTTAAGTATTTTAAGGAACAAGAAGAAAAAACAGAGATAAAAGCTGGTGAATGGTGTGTGGTAAAGTACGAAAATACATTGTATCCTTGAGTTGTGACGATTATTGAAGAAAACGAGTTTAAAATATGAGTAATGGCTGCTGTTGGAACCAATTAGAAATGGCCATTAACGACAGATGAAATTTATAATAAGAAAGAAAGAATGATTTGAAAAATTGAATTACCTGAACTTGTTAATAGCAGCAGCCAGTATAGATTTAAGTCTTATGTTATGTAATATTTTTGATTTTTCATTGAGTTTGATATTAAATTTCTGTAAATTTAATTCATAATTGTTAATTTTCAATGTTTCCATCTAAACTAAGCTGTAATTTTCATTCATTAATTTTTTTAATAAAGATATGCTTGTAAGTAAATTTTGTAACGTAAGTTATTGTAACATAAGTTACCCAGTCAAAAATTCCCATAATTTTCAATTTTTGAAATAAATTTTTAAATTAATGAAAATATATTCCTAAGCATTATAAGGAACTGATAAATTATGCTTCAAACAATAAAACAGCTGTAATAGAGCAGAAATTTGCCTCAGAACCAATTTTCATATTATGTCATTCCTTTTTTGTGTAACGCAAGTTACTGCCTTATCTTTGACTGCTAGATTTTATAAAATTTAAATGCATCGAATATTTTGCATTTTAATTTTGCTTTCAACTGTCATTTTTAAAAAATGCTTTCATACAAGATTTGTACAACAAAATTTGTCTGTACTGAGGTACTAAATGCATAAGAGTTGGTCGAAATGTAACGTAAGTTACCGTGAAATTGCCCTGCTGTAAGATGAAACTTAAGTTACTCAGCTTTAAATTATATATGCATCATGATTTATAGCCTGTTTTAAAAATGTTTTTATTTCAGAAGAGTATTTTGATAGCACTTTCGTTTAATACATTCTTACGCTTTTAGAGGGAACGGAGGCCTACTTTATACAAAAAATAAATAAATAAATTTTAAGTCAACTTCTATGTTTGAGAGTTTCATACGGAAATGATCTCCGCTATAAAGATATATCTTTCTCACACTGTTTACATAAATATCTTATGTTATAGTTAAATATCCTTCGTCTTATTTTAAATTTCTTAATATTACTTATATGTCACATGTTGATTTCGAAATGAATGGGAACATTTGACAATTATTTGTACAAAAACGCAAATTAATGGTAATTTTAGTCTTGTTTAAGGGTTTTATTAATTCAGTATGCGGATTACTTTACGTTTTGACATAATTTTAAAAAGGTTTTTAATGGATACATCCAGAATCGGCCAACAAAAGAAAAAAAAACTGAACTTTTCAAATGTGGGAGTAGTATATTGATAATTAAGATTTTGCCGCAGTTGATAAATATAAGACAATAATTGTTTTATTTTGGTTACGTCGTGTAAAAAGTAAAGTATTATTACGTAGTCTTTGGCACAAAAACTGGTGTCAGTTGAAAAAATCGCCGAGAAGCTCAGTTATTAAAATCTTCTTGCAACAAATTTGGCAAAATTCTTGTTCAATTGGATACTGAGTCATTCCATGTCAAGTGAACTAGTGGTCCCCACCCGACCATCTCCGATTTGGATTAAATTTTACAGAGGTGTAGACATACCTATGAAACTAACTTGTGCAAATCTTTAGCTTCCAAGATCCAAATCTGGAGGAGATAGGATCCCGCATGTGGTCCAAAATGGCGGATCAGCTTCGTGAAAGGAGTTGCAATGTTTAGGTTAAGGTTGCAGAAAATTTTATCACACTGGAGGCCTAATATTTTAGGAGCTTAAAGTACTTTTTGTTGTCAATACTCTCCAGTATTTTTTGTGAGATTAGGCTTTTTAGATTTTGTGTAGCACGCATCTAAACTTGCGAAAAAACGCGATGGGGCAATTTTTTTCCTTTATTTCAGGTTGTCATAAATTTTTAACAAAATCGATTTAAAACTTCTTACTTTGTAGTTCTATAGTCAAAGTACTTGTTTTTAACGGGTTGCAGCTGCAAAGCTTAAATATTGATTTTATAAAAGATATTGTCGTCCAAAGTGTCTATAAAAATCATTTGAAAAATCACCTGTTTTCAACTCACTATATCTCAGGTTTGTCCCCTTTGACCATTTTTTCGTTGGCACCATTAGAAAGAACAGATTTTTTCCTATCGAAATGAGTTTTTTTTTCGATGGTGTTCTTTCGAATAAGAATGAAAAAAATAGCTTTAAATACTGTCTGTTATGAAGAATTGGTATAATTAGGTTAATACTGCAGAAAATTTTATCACACTGGGGACCTAATATTTTTGGAGTTTAAAGTACTTTTGGTTATCAATACTCTCCAGTATTTTTTGTGAGATTGAGCTTATTAAATTTGTGTTGCACGTATGTTAACTTGCAAAAAAAAGCGGGAGGGGGGCAACCTTTTTCCTGGATTCATAAATTTTTAACTAAACAAATTCAAAGGTTCATACATTGTTAAACAATTTCCTGAACTTTTACGGTAAAAGTTACTGGCATCCATGTTGCCAGTAACTTTTACCGTAAAATATTTTCTACTGTAAAATTTCCCTGAAGAGAAAACAAGAATTAAAACGCGCGAGATGCGAACGACAAGGATCGAACCTGGGACCCAATTTTTTCCACTGCTTTACTATCCACGGTAGCAGATGAGACACATCAGGAGAGCGGAAATAGGGTCTCATCTGCATCTCACAATAAGTCACGTGGTGATCAACTGGCGCTGCAATCGTAATTTTTTTTTATCGGTACAATTCACTGTAAAATTTTTCTGTACGGTAAACGCTACATTTTACGGTAGCATTTACCGTAAAAGCTTCCTGAATTTTTAACAGTGTATTTGGTAGTTCTATTGTCCAAATACTTGGTTTTAATGTTATACAGCTGAAGAGCTTAAATATTGATTTTGTAAAAGATATTGTCGTCCAAAGAGTCTATCAAAATTATTTTAGTGAAAAATCGCCTGTTTTCAACTCACTATGTCTCAGGTTTGTTCCCTTCCATCGTTTTTCCGTTGGCACCATTAGAAAGAACAGATTTTCCTATCGAAATGAGGTTTTTTTCGATGGTCTTCTTTCGAATAAGAATGAAAATATTAGCTTGAAATACTGACCGTTATGAATTGGCATAATTAGGCTAAGACTGCTGAAATTTTATTACACTGGAAGCCTAATATTTTTGGGAACCTAAAGTACATTTGCTTGTTTATATAAATATTCTGATAGGAAAAAGTCTGTTATTTATAGTGGCACTAACGAAAAGATGACGGAAGGTCACAAACCTGAGTTACAGTTCATTGAAATCAAGCTATTTTTCAAACGGGAATTGCCAATACTTTCATGTATGCTACACCAAGCTATTTTTCAAACAGGAATTGCCAATACTTTTCATGTATGCTACACAAAAGCTAATGAGCTTAAACTCATATAATTATTAGAATCTATTAACAACTAAATATACTTTAAGTTGTTAAAAATTCAGACTTCTATAATAATAAAAAATTTTGCAGTCTTAGCCTAATTATGCCAATTATTCAAAACTGACAATACTTCGAGCAGGGTGTCAATGATTTAAATCAATTGATTTAAATCAGTGATTTAAATCGCGATTTAAATCAATTGATTTTTTTAAAAAAAATCATTGATTTAAATCACTTTTTATTTTAATCCTTAAAAAATTCTCTTGGACAATCCCAATTTCATTATTTTTACCATTTTCTTTTAGAGCTTTGATTTCCATCTAATAAATAGAAAAGTAATCCTACTCATCCCCCTTCACAGATGCTGGAAGGTTGTAGTCCAAATAATATGTATGCACAAATAGTGCTATTTGTTGTCTAATATGTGAAATAAAGAAAATACATACAGGGGCAGGGCAGGTGTTGCAAAGAGTGAATTAAGGGGGAGGGAAATGATAGGATGTGTGTGATATACTTTCAGTGAAAAGAAAAAACAAAAACAACGAAACTGAAGATGAATTTTCTATGCCTTGTAATAGCAACTGGGGGGGGGGGGGGGCAGTATTTATTAGTGGCTGAAATGGAACATATTCCAGCTTTACAAAACAAAAGCAAAATAAAGAGGGGGGGGGGCTGAATGAAGTGAGGATTGGGTTGAGCTTCCTGCCCCATTTGATCATTTGATTTTTATTCTAGCTAGTAGACAGGATTATTTTCAGATTAGCTCCTCACACTTTTTTCTGGGTTTCTTTCTGGTGAAGTTTTACTTCAAAGGTGTTTTTGTATTTTTAAAAACTTAAAGGTAAGTTGTTCATAAATAAAAATTAAGTAATAACTGAAGTTTCTAATTTTTTTTTTTTTTTTTAATCAAAAAAATCCGATTTAAATCAAAAAAATCTGATTTAAATAAAAAAAAATCCGATTTTTTTTTATTTTTTTAAAAAAATCATTGATTTTTTTACACCCTGACTTCGAGCTATTTTTTCTCTTCCTTATTCGAAAGAACACCATCGAAATAAAAACTCATTTCGATAGGAAAAATCTGTTCTTTCAAATGGTGCCAACGAAAAAACGGTGGCAGGGGACAAACTTGAGATACAGTGAGTTGAAAACAGGCGATTTTTCTTTAAAATGATTTTGATAGATACTTTGAACGACAATATCTTTTATAAAATCAAAATTAAGCTCTGCAACTGTAAGACATTAAAACCAAGTATTTGGACGATAGAACTACGAAATATGAAGCTTTGAATTTTTTTTTTGTTAAAAATTTATGAATCCAGGAAAAAGATTGCCCACCGCGTTTTTTTGCTAGTTAACATGCGTGCTACACAAAACTTAATAAGCTCAATCTCACATCAAATACTGGAGACTATTGACAATCAAAAGTACTTTAAACTCCAAAAATATTAGGCCCCTAGTGTGATAAAATTTTCTGCAGTCTTAGCCTAATGATGTCAAATCTTCATAACAGACAGTATTTCAAGCTGATATTTTCATCCTTATTCGAAAGAACACCATCGAAAAAAACTCATCGAAAAAAAATCTGTCCTTTCTAATGGTGCCAACGAAAAAATGGTCAAAGGTGACAAACCTGAGATATAGTGAGTTGAAAACTGGCGAGTTTTTCATTAAAATCATTTTTATAGACACTTTGGACGACAATATCTTTTATAAAGTCTACTTATATTAACAACTGAGTACCTTTCTATGTTTCTATCTATGTCACGCTTCTTTCTCTTGAACGCCAATGAACTGAAAGTCGAACCAGGTACCTATAGATTGGTAATTTTTCAGGCTTCATTAGTTTTAATTCATATAATTATACGATTTTAATTAACGAAGATATCAATTAATAAAAAGGCTAATTTAAAGCGATTTGTCCTAAATATTTAAATTTGAAATCCATTGTTGCAAAACGTGGTTGCTATGAAATGGTAATAACAATGATAATGAGAATTTTGAATGAAGACTTAACTAAATCAAACATGAAACTCATTAGTGGACCACGTACGTAGTACTTTTATCGCCAGCTACTTGTAATCTTTTGAAATATAAATCAGTTGAAAAGCCATCTACTTATATCAAAAACTGAGTATCTAGGTCTGCTTCTTTCCCTTGAGCGAGCTGAACTTGCTGAAACTTTCTTCACCATCTTGGAGCCGCGAAGTGCCCGTGCAACGTGCAACATTTCAAAAAGAAAAAAGAAAAAGCGCGAAGTGCCTCTTAGCGAGCCGCTTTGGCGGGAAGTAGTTTCTTGAAGATATCCGCACTACTTTCAAGCACGAAGTGCCAGTGCAACGCCGGGTCACGTGCGTAGTATGTCTTAAAATCTTATGAACATTAAATTATATCAAATAATATAACATCAGAATGAGGTAAAAGTTAGGGAGGGGGGACGTTATGCACCAACATGCCACAGGAAGCTAATCTAGCTGCCCTGGCAGCTAGTCAATATTTAAGCTTTAATAATTAATTTGTTACTAAGCCCGTTAAAAACAAGTACTTTGACTATAGAACAACAAAGTAAGAAGTTTTAAATCGTTTTTGTTAAAAATTTAGGACAACCTGAAATAAAGAAAAAAAAATTGCCCATCGCGTTTTTTCGCAAGTTTAGATGCGTGCTACACAAAATCTAATAAGCCAAATCTCACAAAAACTACTGGAGAGTATTGACAACTAAAAGTACTTTAAGCTCCAAAAATATTAGGCCCCCAGTGTGATAAAATTTTCTGCAACCTTAACCTAAACATTGCAACTTGTTTCATGAAGCTGATCCGCCATTTTAGAATACATTTTTTGAGGGATCCTAGCTCCTCCAGATTTGGATCTTGGAAGCTAAAAATTTGCACAGGTTAGTTTCATAGGTATGTCTACACCTCTATAAAATGTAATGCAAATCGGTGATGGTCGAGTGGGGACGATTTGAAAAATTGGTCCAGTTGACGTGGAATGACTCTACTAACTGCCAAATTGTAAGTACCCCGAGAAAGTGCCCAATCAACGCAAACAAATTTAAGAAATACCGTTAAGTTGTATTTAAAGCTCCATAAAATTGGAAAATAATGAACCTAATCCGTTTATTGCCTATCTCTTCAAGCGATTACGTTACCGATACTCTAAAACACATTTTTACCAAAGTTGCAAAAATAATTGATGCAGTGAACAAGCCATTAATAAAGGAATAGAATTTATTCTACCAAATAATATTTGCGCGTTTCAAAGGAAAAGAAACACATTTCTTAAGGATAAATATTCTACTTACAACCAGGACTACAAAATGTTTTAAAATATAAATCATGGTAAAAGCTCGTTAGAGAGCAGGCGAGCGTTTCCAATGTCAATGTAAAAGGCTGGATATTCAAAATAAAGTTGAAAAAAATTACTTTTTGATTTGACCTGAGAAAAGCCTTGAAAATTTAACGCGAAAAGAGGAAATGATACACGCAATTCTAGCTATCGACAGGGAGTTGAGATGATGCACTAAATACTGAATTTTGGAAGCCTTCGCGGATTTATGCGAAAAATGTACCTAAAATTGGAATGAAAAAATCTGGTATGGACCCCACACTACTTCCTTTTACGTGTAAATTTCTTAGTAGTTGCCTTAAGGGTTAAAAAAAGTGCTTGGAGTGAGCAAAGTAACAATTCAAATATTTACTCCCCTCATCTGCCACGAAACAATGCAAAAAATATTTTACAAGGTTAATTTTCTAATTATTGGGGATTTTAATATCATTCAGTGAATTTTTCGCAAAATATCGCCAATAGCGCCAAGTTGAACCCAAATTCAAAAAATAATTTTTTCGCCAAATTTGTCGCCAACTCGGCGATATGTCGCCAAGTTGGCGTCAAACCCTTGGCCACTAAAAGCTTGGCGACATATCGCCAAGTGGTCGCGCCAATTCATATCACTTGAGTATGCATTGAAATTAACACTGATTTACCACAAAAAAGAGGTAAAACACCCCCTTGGGAACATTCAAATGCAACCACAAGGGGAGGTGCACAACTAGACCATCCTCAGAGCTTACATACCAAGCTAGAAGCTTCTACGGTATATAGTTTTTGAGTTATGCGACCCACATACATACATCCGCACACACGTAGATACAGACGTCACGAGAAAACTCGTCGTAATTAACTCGGGGGTGGTTGAAAAGGATTTTTCGGCTGCTTATATGTTGGTAGGTACATATGCACGTGCTGACAGGTCGAAAAAATTACTGTACATTCATTCGGGTGTGAGCAAAATCAAAATTTAGACTCAAATTTGAGTGATTTTTTTTTTTTTTTCGCGATCACAATACTTCCTTTACTACGTAAAAGGAAGTAAAAACTGTATTACATGCTTGGATTTGACACAATACTGTCTTTTCCTTTGAGAATGGGACAGCAGTTGTAAGAATAATAATATTATTAATAATAATATTAACAATGATAATAATAACAAAGATTGGACCTATTAGTTTTACTGGCCCTTCATATTAAATCAGGCCTTTTCAAAAACTTTGTAAAGACTATCAGTAACACCAAACTGGGTTTGAATACTTAAAGCCAGAATTTCCAAACATTGCTTAAAACTGAAAAAGCGCATCTTTGGAGAGTCTCTCATTGTATTAATTGATGCTATTAATATTGTTTCTGTGTGCTTGCATCTTATTATTTTATTTTCATGCAATTATCGATTTATCCCCCTCGACTTCTTATTCGAGGGCGCAACAGTACTAAAAGGAAATTTAGTGACGAATGAATCTTTCATATAAGAACAAAATGAAAATCAAAGCATGCTTAAAACAGTATGCACCGCATTAGCATTGAACAAGCACTATAATTACTCTTTGAGCCGATCATCAGTACTCTCTCCACCAGACTGTTAAACAGAGTTGCGTTGTACAATGTCTTCTGCTTCAACGATAAAAATAAAAGGCGAGAGACATAATGATCATTTGGAGCGAAAATGGCGATTTGAAATAAACCACATGCCTGTTAAAGAACATAAGCACACGGCGAGGAACAAAAGAATTTTTCAAAAAGCTTTTGTTCGAATAGGTCATTACCGTCTGCCGACGAGAAATGGAACGGAAAGCAGGGTTACCAAATGAGAAACAGCTCACAAAGAACAGAGACGGTGGAAGAATTTAACAAATAGGATAAATTTTAATTGGCTTAAGACTGAAAAGAAATGTCAAAGCACGAAAAAAATCATTAAAGTATGAAATTGCTTTTTAATGCCGTAATTTTCACGCTGATATTTCATTTTTTAATGTCTTAGAAGTATCGTTAATTCTTCGAACTGCGCACTTTTTTCCCCACAACAAGTTTAATTTACAATCATGTTAGCATGCCAGATGTGGATGCAAATAGTCAGAACTTCGAGGGAAATGTAAAAAAGTTTAAACGTGCTTTATTAATCGTAATGTTTCGCAAGTTATATCACACAAAATATTTTACCCAGTATAAAATATCCTTATACTCCTTCACATTGCTAAAATAACTATAACCTTCTTGAAAGTATAAAAATGTCCAAAAATTCTTTTTTTTTTAAATATATTTTGAAAAAGATGTGTACTTTGAAATGTGTACAAGTTGTGAGACCGTAATTATCTTGAAATAGAGTTGTATCTAATTGCAGCTGCAATATGATTCTAAGCAGGCTTGGAGTAGTCGCCAATTACGTAATCATAATTCGCGTAAGCGATTAGTTTTTTGGAATCGTAATCTAAGGGCCATGCTCCACATCAGGGTAAAACGCGACCGAAACTGAAGGCAGAAACCGAAAATCCGGGTACTTTCCATAGGAACACCATTGAATCCATTTTACGCTTCTGCCTATTTTTTCTGCTTTACGTCGATGTGGAGCATGGCCCATAATCATAATTTTTAAATGGGACACTCGTAATCGTGTAATCATAATTTTAATTTAGTATTTGGTAAAAGACTGTAATCGTAATCGTTATTGTATTCTCCAATTTTTCATGCTCGAAATTATAATCGTAATTGATTACATTTTCCCGTAATTGACTTCAAGCCTGTCTAATTAGTATGGTGGGTATGCTGAAGAAAGCGATTTATAAATAGAATCTACTTTTTTAGGTTTTCAAATCACAAGAAAAAATAACGGCATTTTTCTTTTTGAATTCAGCAACTACACAAATTAGGCTTCAAGAACAATAAAAACTTTTTTCTTAATATTAGTAAACTACAGTGAACCAGGAAGAAAGAAAACTTGGTGTAAAATAAGATCATGTAGCGTTGTCAACTCTACCTCTTATGTACGTGCATTAATTAATGCCTTTATGCATTAGTTTCCTAAAACATTAGTTACTGCTTTTGAGCCACTTTTTATATCTTACATTTTCTTATTATTTTTTCAGTATCAGTTCATTTTTAAAGCAACCAAAAAAAGCTGGATTCATCCTTGCGGGAGAAAAAGAAAACATTTATACCTTTTTTATTATTTATGCATTTTTTAGGTTATATTTTTGTATTTAAATTTGATTTTTGTGAAACATATTAAATATGTCCACAACTCATAACAGCTCTCTCATTGGCTACAAAAAAGTGCTATCGTCAATCCCACCAATGACAAGGCAGGAGAGATAAAGGGCCACCGGCTAATAACTCTCCAGGACCATAAAACTTATATTGCGGCTAATCCTAATCTACGCCAACAACAAAGTAAAATAAAAACATTATAATAAAAAGCAATAAGTTAATTTTAAAATGCCGCTCAACTTACTACAAGGTGTTTCATATTGAATAGGACAAAAAGAATAGCGCAGTGTGACTGCCGTAATGGATTTATTCAGCCTAAACAAATTTATTCTACAACTACAAGAATATAATTTTTATTTGGCAACAGAGAAAAATCCTCGAATGACAAATGTGCCTACTAGAGGCGCTGTTAAACGAAATATCGCCTATGCAGGGGAAAGCGTACTGCGTTTTCGAATATGCGAAAACCTCCTCAGTAACTCTTGTGCAAAGACATTTTCGCACAAAATTTCGTAAAGAACCACCGCGTCGGCATAACATAAGCAGGTGGATGAAGCAGTTCCAAGATATTGCCTGATCTTCTCTGGTAAGACCTTCCGCACATTTACGCATGCGTTAGGTCTTCTCTGTACTTACTAAAAAAGAGATGTTAGCTAAGATAACAATAAGGGGAAGAATAATAAAAAGCATTTTGAGCCGTATCAAACAACGTGGAACGATGCTTATTTCAAATACATAGTTAAGTTGAATAGGTCAAAAAGATATACCAAATCTGTGTATAACGATATCTGTGTATCATACGATATAACGATATCAGTGAAATCTGTGTATAACGATACTCAAGGGACCGAGAAAAAATATCGTTATAGACAGATTATCATAATAATCAGATAGACAATTATAATTAGATAGATAATTATAGACAGATCATCAGCGAAAAGCTCAAACTGTTGGCTGTTACCAAACCAAAATATTGCAATAGGCAGGTTTATCGTTATGTACAGTATCGTTATGCACAGGTTTCCGAAGTTTTAAATTGAAAACTTCGGAAAGTTATCACCACAACCCATCTACCCTTTTTAAGTGGAACTGTTCACGCGTGACTTTCACGGACGGACAGTACTGGCTGCTTATGCAAGAAAAAAAAGCCCAGGACGATAATAAACAAAACCCGCATTTGTTGGAAGAATTTGTGATTGAGTAACAGGAGCTTGATTACCACAGATGACGTGTCACCGGAGATGCACATATATCCCTTCTAGAAACTTGAATAAATGTAGTTTCAAGTTAAATTTTGAATTTTCTAAATATATTGATTACAACATTCACAATCGTATTTTCTGTTTTTCCCATTCAATATGAAGCACCCTGTATAAGCTACAGATAACACTAAATACAAACTGGAACAGTAATACGCATAAATTGTTGTACTGTGTGTTACACTTGAAGCAAAACACAGTTACACTTGCGACAATTTCAAAGTCTCATTTTAAAACCGCGCCAACTACCAATCTTCGGTGATCCTGAACGATGCCAAGACCTTGACATTTATTGAGGTATTTCAACCGTATCTTAAGAAATTATTTATTTCATTTGTCTGAAATTTTCTGAGAGTTTTGATGACATCATAAATCGATTTATCGATATTGAGAGGAACAGATGGGAAAATAATGTGAAATTGACAAGTAATAAGACGACAATAAATTTCTCAGAGAATAATAAAAACTTGCAGAATGCTTTAGATTTTATAGTCGGGCTTTTTGCCTCTTCCAGTGGAAGATATACTGCTTTTCGAAAGATTTACGATTTAATGGGATCAATTACTTGCAACTCGCCATTCTCACTTCTTTTTACGCATTCTTCTGTAGCAATTTATTGCTCTAAAACATTTAAACGCTATCAGATTTATATTGTTTTCCTACTTAAATTATGCAGTAAAGTGATAGTCTCAAAGTGAATGTGACATTAAAAAACATTTTTAAATCTACAATAAGTATGATTTTTTTTTATTTAAGGGATATAGTAAAGATTATTAGTCTGTGTGTGGAAAATAACTTTTTAAAATTTTTTGAAGCCTATACCGTACTTTCAGAAATTACAGCTTGAATTAAAACTAATGAAATATCTTACACATTATTGCTCAAAAGTTTTTGTGGGTGCTTAATAATGTCTTTAATACTGCTGACTCTATTAGTAAGAAACTATTTTATTTTTTTTTACACTGCTAGTGGGGAAACTGTGCAAACAATTCGCATTTTGGAGATTTTTTAAAACAGAATACTTGAAAAATGAGTTCAAGTCAATAAGCTTGCAATTAAACCCTTTGGACAAATTACAAACTTCCGCAGATCACCTGTGCTAACATCTAGAAAATAACGGCATAAGTAGTTTCGATGCGAGAAAGCTTATCAATTAAAAAAAAAAAAAACTTATTTTCTTTTTTGCTTTAATTTATTTTATTATGAGAAGGCACGATAATTTAAAGAACATATCTTTTGCTTAAGGATTTTCTTACTTCCCATTTAATTAACAACATGAAGTTCTGTCAAGAACTAAACGAGCATACTTTCCCGTACATTGACATCGGCATTCTAGCATCTGATCATTATTCTCTTGATTATCTGAGACTAAAAATTATGTCAAACATACCTTTTTAGCACTTAAAGCTGATTTCTAAAAGCAAAATATACCCCTCTCATCAGATGAAATAGACGCATAAAAAGTAAATAAATGAATAAATAAAGTTTTGTCGCACCTTTTAAAGAATGTAACTGTTACAGTTCTTCCGTGGAAAAATTCCTCAATTGCTTTCAAAAAAAAATTAAAAGTACAAAGTACATCAAAACACATTTTATCAAAGAAAAAAAAGAAAAAAAAACTCGTCCGTTGATAAAATGTCTCGAATTTCACTTTTAATCCATTGCCAGTTGTTAAATATAAATGAAGAATAAAATGCCCTCGTGAATGAAACATTTTTGTTACAAAAAAAATCGTCTGCCAAAAATAATAATAATAAATAAGTAAATAAAGTAAAACAAATGAATAAATAAACAAAAAATCGTCTGCACAGTCAGTCATTCTTTTCTGAGCCTGCATTTCCGCCATGTTTGTGGAGTCGGAGTCGGAATCAGAGTCCTCACAGAGGATTATTCAGAAAAGTACTTTACAAACATTATTTATCAAAACCATTTTTTTACAAAGTTAGTTTGAAGGAAATCCGACTTTAAGTTCAGGATCAACATTCAACTTAAATTCCCCGAAGGCACTAATGTCAAATTTTTTTTCTGAACGGTTCAATATTGAACGAAAAATGGTTCAAATCAAAAAGCGAAATATGAGAATGAGCCTCTCCGAGATCTTTCAAACAAAAAACAGTTTATTCCATTCGGATGGTTCACTCAGCAGTTATTAGGTGGGGAAAGGTTGCTTGAACGGTTCAATGTTGAACGAAAAAATTTTCAAATTGAAAATTTAAATACGGTAATGAAGTATCCTTGCTGAGATCCTTCGAACAAAAAAAAAAAGTTTATTTAAATCGGACTGTTCACTCAAAAGTTATTAGGGGTGACAGCTTGCTTGAGCGGTTCAATGTTGAACGAAAAATTGTTCAAATCGGAAATGTAAATGCGGGAATGAAGTATCCTTGATAAGATCTTTCGAACAAAAAAAGTTTATTTTTTTAACTTGGCGATATTTTTTGGACTTGGCGATATTTTTTAGATGCATTAAGCTACTTTTAATGTTTTTTTCGTCTTTCTTTTATTTTTAACGGAAAAGTTGGCTAAAAATAAACTACATCTGATAACTCTTTACATAATGCAACTAACTTTTCGAAACTTCCAACACCCGTTAAGTACACAGAAGTATGAAGGATTGCGCATTTGTAAGTCATTTTCTCAATTAGTCATTTTTTCAACCAAGGGGACAATGACACCTGTGCCCTTCCTCTTCACCTGCCCCTGCACACACCTATACACACTAGCACACCACACACAAACTCGCACAAACACGCTGGCATTAGGACACACAACACTCCAAGCCAGCGTTCAGGAGAGGGGATATGCTCGCAAATGTTTGTTGTGTGCTGGATGTTGTTTTTGTCTAAAGATGATTGTGTACAATTGTCGATTGTGGAGACGAGTCATTTGTAGAATAAGGAAACAAAACTGTGCAAAACATTATTTGAATTCAGGAAGTCCTGGTTCTTCCCTGAAGTTTTCCGGGAAGAACCAGTTTAATGCTTTCTGGTAAATCTCTCTCTTTTCCATGATAAAAATACAGTACATAGTGCTACATTTTAGGACAAACTTGGTTTTTTGAGTTAATTCACAATGAGTCATTTTCCCGTTGACCACGTAATGTGGACTTTAGCTCGCCACATTACGGGCTTATCAACTAGTATTATCTTACTGTAACCATTTGAACGTTCATGAACGTGCACTCACGATACTTGATAAAACGTTTAATGACTTTCACTGATCTTCCTTAAACGCAATATGCTCATGCATGCATGCATAAGCATATGATATCACATTATAATATTAATTTATAGTATCCTAGATTGTAATAGTATTGTGGCAAAAATAATTCTCATTATTTTCTTTAAACAGTGTTTTATAAACACTTCCATTAATTTTAAAAGCTCTAAAATTAAGTTAAATTGCACCCATCACAACAATAAGAAGTCGACATGCAAAATTTTAAACAAGCAAATTTCGAATGCATTGAAATGCTACGAGAAGGTACTCCTTTCTTTGGTTCCAGTCCTAGTCGGTTGACGATGTGTTTACAAAGAGGTGACGAAGGCGATTGAAGATTCCGATACAAAAAGGGGCTAGCTCTATTTTTTTGTAACTTTCAAGTTAAACAAACCAGTTTTAAAAATTCAGTTTTAAAGATTTGTGTCTTTATACGCAAAATTATGTCAGCACTTTAATCCATGCAATTAATTTCAATCACATTTTAGTGAAATACTTTTGGCTCCAAATAGAATCTAAATTAATTGAGCATTTTTATTCATAGTTCGATTAATATTTGGTTCAAGTTAGAGAACCGTGTGAGCCTCGGGACAGAAAACACTTTAGTTTCGAAATAAAATACAACCAAATTGGTAACTTTTTCTTCATTTTCTCCTAAACCGTAGCCTGTTACAGTTCTTTTATTTCTTTCCTTTTCTGCTTGTTTGTCTATTATCTTGTAGAACATTTGTTGGATCTTATTCTTGTATGAAATGAGAGATAATATTTTCTTCATTATTTCAATGTGAAAAGCAAAAGTGACAATACGTTTCGGAAATTGTATGCAAAAAATGTTTCAGTCATCCTTTTAACACATGAATTTCATCACCCAGAAGTAGTTGGATAACATAAGCTTTTGTTACCCTCATTGATGAAATTTATACTTTTCTGCAAAAAAAGTCAACGAAAAAGAAGGGTTGGCATTCGAAACGCCAAATAATTACAATTCGTCACTCCACAGTTGTTTTCTAACGATTAAGTTCTTACTTGCTTTGAATGGACTGGGTTAAGAAACTAAGTTCTCTGCCACTCCAATAAATTCCGGTCAATCCTATGTTTTTATTCAAAATCCTTCCCCTAGATTGCAAAGCCATGAATTAAAATAAATCATGTTGTTGTGACAGCTCTAAATCCGTTCTATGTAGAAGAAAACTTGGATAGGTGGAATTTATCGCAGTGAGGATGAGGAAATAGGAAAGCTTATGCAAAATTGGAATTTTAGGGCTTTTAGCTTTTTTTTTCTCCTTCTATCGAACGTAAAGGATTTGAATTTTCAGTTCAGTTTTTCTACTGATTTTTGCTGCACTTAATTCGAGATGTGTAAAAATGTTAAAGAAAAGGCAAAAAAGCTCTTTTTTTCTACTACTTTTTTTCTTCTCTATTTTTAACTTCCTATTTTGACTGAAGCAAATCCTGAAATAACTATAATATACTGTTATAAAACTCAAATTTCATCTATATTTCCATTTTCATGTGACTCAATCTTATTACATAGTGAAAGATTAATATTTTCACAAAAAAATTTAGGTTTTAGTTTTGTGAAGCATATAAATTAATTAGCTAATTTTAATTTTTACAAATATGCTTGCAAAACAAATGAAATACAAATGAATTCAAGATTGCTTCGGTTTGTTTTCTATCCACATGAGTATGATTCGTCTTATAACCACTAAGTAAATTTGTGTTTATTTCGTCTACGAATATTCAATAGCAAGGGAAATGTGATTACTTTATTTCCCATTGCGTTCGTATCTTCTCTGTCATTTATTTTGTTCGAATAAATAATTAATTGTGTGAAATTAAAAAAGTCGAATAAATAGATTTTTTAATTTTTTTCAGGTACTGCTTTCAAACAGTATATGTACAATTTAAACTAAAGTAGAGAATCTATAATGAGGAATACACAAACGAAAAAAGGAAAAAAAACATTTTCTGTAAGAAATTATCATGAATATTATTCATGAAGTCATTTTTCGGATTAACTTCGCAAAATAATTATATTTTATGTTTACTGATTACAAAAATATTTATTTTTTTTAACTAAAAACAAAAATATCAATAGCATCGTACTAATCTTACTTCTTACAGAATTCAGGAAAAAACGTCTTGTTTATAAACAAACCTATCAATGCAGTAAAAAAAGTACAAAAATGTTCAGTACAATACAGATTTTTAGCTTCTGATGTAAAAATTGGAAATTTTAAAGAACTAAAAAAAACGCGAAACTCCTTTGTGATTGCAATTTCTCTGCGGTTTTTTGTGCCGTGATTACATTGTATTTCATTTTACGTTTAGTAGAAATGACAATGTTTTTATTTCTAAATGTATTATTCATTCTCTTGGCGAAAATAACTGGTTCTTAAATAATGTTTACATTTAATAATGGCAAGGTAAAGACAATTTTCTAGCCAAACTTTAATTTAAATTGAAGTGGCAAGTGGATAAAGGTGATATGCGACAATTTTTGAAAAACTTACTTTTTACCATGGATGAAGGTGATAAGGTAATTTTTTTAAAGCTTTTTCTAGAAGTTTAAATAATTATCACACATCACCTTTATTCACTTGCCCCTTTAATTGTGTTGCTGAGTTAACACAATTGAACACACACTAATTTGAATTTGTGTAAATCGACGAAATTCAAATGTCACATATCACCTTTATCCACTTGCCCCTTCAATTCAGCGTGAAAATAAGAGGAATTGAATTTCATCTGCTATAGCTACATCGATTCATAGGCCGTGCTACCAACCTCGGAATCGCTTGACCATAGCATGAAGCTCAGAAAGTCCATAAAAACATTTCATTAATCAGTTTGAGTTTCAAAAATAAGAAAAACAAACTTAAAAGCCTGGTAATTTTCATGTTCCAGTTGTAATGAATAAATTTTCATCAAATGAATGCATAAATAAGCGAAAAAATAAGTTATTAATGAGAAAAATAAACGAATAAATAAATAAACAAATAAATGAATTAATAATTATGTGAGAAAAAGAAATAAGTGAACAAAATTGAGAATGAATAACAAAATAAAAGAACAAATGAATAAGTAAGTGGTTTAATAAATAAAATAATGTGAATGAATTAAAAACTGAAGAAATACATACGTAATTTAGTAAATGAATACATAAGCAAGCAAAATGAATTATTTCGCTTTGCCCCATCCACTTTGCCCCGCTTGCACTTGACAAATTACATAAATCATTCAAAATCAAAAAATGCCTATCAAAAAATGCCAAATGCCACTGCGGGCAAAGTGGCCACTTGAAGTTTTCCTCCCTCTATAGTTCCGCAGCCTAGCGGCAATAGACTCATTTACTCGCCCGGCAGCCGTTGTTGTTGTGTTATAGTTTGGTGCCGCTCAGACGCAAACTCACGGAGATATCGCAAATTTTTCACTTTTTTGACCCTCTGATGTTGTATAAGTGCATCACATGTTTCGCTTTAGTTTATTGTAGGACTAGGTGAAGTAAATATTACATCAATGGTGCAAAACACCATGTTTCTAGCTTTGAATTCATATGTCTCAACAGTAGATACAACAACGGGTTGTACGTGAATTATTGTTCTTTCGAAAATGGCGCGCTAGAGGGCAAAGTGGCCACTTCGATTGTTCGATTAGAAACGTCGATTGTTTTTTCTGTGGGGATTGTTACTCGAAATCTAAGGACAACGAAGGCTGGATTAGATGTTCTGGGTGCTTCAAATGGGCTCACGAAGCCTGCACAGGAGCCGAAAAGGAGGACGAAGAGTTTATTTTTGATTTATGTAAATACCAGTGATTTCACAACTTCACATACTTTTAGTAAAGCCTATTTTTGTTTAAAACCCTAATACAACTGTTCTGAGTTCTGAAACTAAATGCGTTTCATTTTTTCCATACTATCTAAATCTATTTAGACAGTGGCCACTTTGCCCTTCCTAGTGGGGCAAAGTGGCCACTTTGACAGCTTTTGGTAAAGTAAAAATTTTGTACAAATAAAGTTTAAAAATCTAGTTGTTTATATTTTTTAATCAGGCCTAAGTAACCATACAAAATGTTGAAGGTGTTTATAAAATGTTTCAATAAAGTTTAGGGGTGGAAAAAAAGATGTTCCTTGAGGTGGCTGCTATGCCCACCCTTCCCCTACAAACTAAATAAGGACTGCAATGGACATCAGTACATCGCAATTAATAGTTAAAATGCTAATTGCAAAAATTTAATCTATATATATAAATGACTACTTTTGTATGTATGTATGGATGGATGGATGGATGTCCGGGATAATCTTCAAAACTAGACCGATTTTAACCATTTTTTCACCGTAGATAGCTACATGAACAGGAATCAAGATAGGCTATAATTTATTTCTAAAAAACTTAGTTTTAAAAAGTTATTATGGGAAAACAGTAAATTTCATGTCATTTCCCCATCAAATGATTAAATTTTCCACCCATTGTTGCAAAAATTTGTTGCCTCGCAACAACAATATTAATCATGATGAAAATTTTGAACCAAGGCTTCTCTGTAGTAAGTATGGAATTTATTGGCTTTCTTAGGATTTTTATATTCATCTATGCCAATAATCGATACCGGGTTAAATTAAAAGAGAATTGATATTGGCAACAGTTAGAAAATAGAAAATGATTTTTTGGAAAATCACACGGATAAAATAAATAATGCATTTAAGTTGGATTTCACGTTCTTCCTCACACCCAGTTCTACCGTATGATCACGAGAAATAGCTTTAAGAAATATGATTCTACTGGGCTTAGTTGAAAGACATATATTTATTTTCTTGGATTTGGCATGTTGCATTTAAACCCGTGCGACTCCAGGCACATCAGCTAGTATTTTATAATAGCAAGAAATATTTTTGAAAAACTACGAATATTACATAGATAGAAAGTTCTTTATTTACAATTTCATTCCGAAAATCTTATCGAAATATTTAGATGCACGAATATACGTATTTAGTAATATTCAATGAGTTACCGCACATAAGCCAGGGCTAAGGCAGAACTGAAGCAAATGCACTCACAGCTCGATTATAGCATCCTGAGACTGCAGTTTCGTCCTTATTGTGGACTCCTTAGTTAGGAATAGCCAATGATCGAGCTGGAGGCAGAAATCCTCTTATTGTAACTAAGATTGCCAACAAACAGAGATAAAATTAATTTATCTTACCAGCAAGCGTCCGCAAACCATGGTGCGGCTCAACTCAAAATTTGAAGGCAAAACCTGGGTAATATGCAATGAATTACATTTCCGTATAAAGTCTGAAGCTCTATTTTTGTCGTCAATTGTTTCGCTTTAAAAAAAAAAATAAAAAAAAGAATTCCACTTGTACACGTTTCGCAAATGCAACATCAAAGCATGAAAAATGTAGTAGTACGGCAAAAGAGGACCGAAAAAGTACAAAAACATTCGATCTAATTTTGTGGATCATTACAAGAAACAAAAGGCTATTTTGCCGAGTTTCAGAGACCAGATGTGCAAGTTAAGTTTGCTATTTGTTCTGGTAAACAAAATTGTATTCTCTTTTTCTTTTGTTCAAATCATGGTGAATCCTGCTCGAATGTTTCATTTAGAAAGGAACTATCTTCATGCAATCAATATCCATTTTCTTAGCCTTCTCTTCCTGAACTTTATATACTTATTTAGCTGTAAAAATACCAAAGACGAAATTAAATACGATTTTAAATGATTAAATTAATTATAGTGGTAATTAATGAATCATAGATTTTGACATTTCAATATATAAGTTCTGTGTTTTTCCAATTAATCAAAGGCATGTTAGAAGTACTGCGAATCTCAAAGCATTACATTAATATTTTTTCCTGAATTTGCCAAACATTAATGATTGTTATATAGTTCAATTCAACTATTCAATCATCGATAAGATCTTTTAATAGATCGATACAATTTTCATGTGCAGTTTGTTTTTTGCGTGTTTGCTGATGTTAAATAACGATTCGAAAACGAACTCGAATTGATTTGAAATTTGTACTGGAGTCAACGTTTCTTAAAAAGCTTTGATGATTTTATATACAGTAGTAAAAATGCATCATAAGTTTTATTAGAATGCTTAAAAATGCTCTAAAGGTTAAAATTTATTTAACTCCAATTTTTTTAACGCTACTGAGATGTGTTCTGTAACTTCAAAATAAAACTGGAAACAAAGAACTAATTTTCAGTTAAAATAACAAAGCTAAATTTTAAAAATGATTCTGGCTCTTGCTAGAGGGACCCCCCCCCCTCTAGCAGGGTTTATAAAATCAAATAACCACATTCAATAACAAATCAAAAGTTTATTTAAATGATTTATTTATTCATTGACATAATAACTTTTAAAAAGAAAAAAAAATCTCGACTTATGATAAAAGTTCAGTGTAGAAAACATTTTTTCCAGGTACATCAAACCAAACTCAAAATAAAACTTAGTAGCTTTTAGAAAAATGGATTGAACTGTTACAACTGCCTCAAAAAAAGTCTGTGACAGTCACACAAATTTAATGGATCTGAAATATTGATTTTTATATGTCTGGAATATTCCCAAAATAAAAATTCCTAAAGAGCAGATGGAAATTGCTGCATATTTCACCTGTGCTAAAATAGAAGTAATAAATCGACCCGCAAAACTTTTGTATGGTACAAACTACATAATTAGTCCAACTTTCCCTCTTTTTTCTATTTTAACTACTATTAGGCGTTACCAGAGTTTTATAAGGACTTCTGAACCATTTAATGTTAGAATAACCAACCAATGTTTCTTTAATAGCATTAAGGTATATGTACACACTTGAAATCTCAAAATTCGTCCAAAATATCACTTTTTTTTTTTTATTTTCCTAAAATGTTCTCCAATCTGTTAGCTTTCAAACAATACTAAGATGTAGTCAATATTTGAAATATTTCTCGAGTTACAAGGGTTTTTCTTTTGGTTTTGCCATTGCTTACAAAGTGTTTCGAAATCTTTAAACTCAATTTCTGAAGCATTGCTATTTTGCCATATGCTACATTCTTCCAAACATAACTACACAATAGTGAATTCATCTACCTCAATTATTTTAGTACCATTGGATTCTGCATAGTTGAGCAGATGTGGTCTGCCTCAATCAGAGCTGTAACTGGAAAAGTACATTTTTAATGGATTTTTAAAGTTCAAGATTTCGGGAAAAATCTTGATTTTTTTGTCCTTCTGTAGTTAAAACTATCAGTAAAAAAATCTACTATCTCTAGAATCTTTATTGAGGAAGACCACACGAAGGGTAATATTAGGAACATTTTTTGACAAAAATTGTGTTCCTAAACCAATTTGCTTTTAAGATATCGTGTTTAGAAAAATGTGCTAATTAGCTCATTAAATCTTAATTAGTTACTATTTATTTAAGTTTTTTTTCAGATTTTTATGTCGAAAAGGTTTTAAACATACACCAGTGACCTACTGTTAAAAAATTGGATTTTTAGAGTGAAAAATTAAAAAAAAATGTCCAAGTGTGTACGTATACCTTAAAGCAAAAGCTTTTTAACAGTTGTAAAGTTACTGTTGGAGCTGCAATACATAATTTTAATTCTTGGATTTGTTGCCACCACTATTTTAACAAGAATCAATAAGTGCTGTCCTTTTTAGCCTACTTTCCCGTTAAAAATAAAGGAAAGACGAAAAAAGTATTAAAAGTAGCTTAATGCATCTAAAAAATATCGCCAAGTCCAAAAAAAATCGCCAAGTTAAAAAAAATATCGCCAAGTCCAAAAAATATCGCCAAGTTAAAAAAAAAAAAGGTAAAATGAATATCGAAAAATTAAAAATTTGAAAGTAGGGTATTGAGATGGGGAATTTGTGTGTCGGTCTGTCGGTCGGTCTGTCGGTCGGTCCGTCGGTCGGTCTGTCGGTCTGTCTGTCCCCCCCTAATAACTTTTGAATGAACATTCCGATTTGGACAAACTTTTTTTTGTTGGAAAGACCTCGGCGAGTACAGCTCATTCCCATATTTGATTTTTTGATTTGAACAATTTTTGGTTCAACTTTGAGCCGTTCAAATAACCGGTCCCGCGTTACTAACTTTTGAATGAACAGTCCGATTTGAACAAACTTTTTTTTGTTCGAAAGATCTTTTCAAGGATATTTCATTCCCGTATCTACATTTTTGATTTGAACAATTTTTCGATCAACATTGAACCGTTCAAACAAGCTCTCACCCCTAATAACTTTTGAGTGAACAGTCCGATTTAAACAAACATTTTTTTGTTCGAAAGATATCGGCAAGGATACTTCATTACCGTATTTAAATTTTCAATTTGAACATTTTTTTCGTTCAACATTGAACCGTTCAAGCAACCTTTCTCCACCTAATAACTTTTAAGTGAACCGTCTGAATTGAATAAACTTTTTTTGTTGGAAAGATCTCGGAGAGACTCGTTCCCATATTTCATTTTTCAATTTGAACCATTTTTCGTGAATGATGAACCGTTCAGAAAAATTTTTAACATGAGCACCTACTGGGAAATTTGAATTGAATGTTGATTCTAAACTTAAAGGCGGATTTCCTTCAAACTAACTTTGTAAGAAAACAGTTTTGATAAAAAATGCATGCTAAGTACTTTTCTGAAAAATCTTCTGTGAGGACTCTGATTCCGACTCCGACTCCGCAAACATGGCGGAAATGCAGGCTCAGAAAAAAATGACTGACTGGGCAGACGATTTTTTGTTTATTTATTCATTTTTTTTGTTTAATTTATTATTATTATTATTTTTATTTATTTATTTTTTTTTTGGCAGACGATATTTTTTTTGATTACAAAAATTGTTCATTCACGAGAGCATTTTATTCTTTACTTATATTTAACAACTGGCAACGGATTAAAAATAAAATTCGAGATATTTTATTAACGAACGAGGTTTTTTTTCTTTCTTCAATAAAATGTGTTTTGATGTTCTTTGTACTTTTATTTTATTATTTTTTTTTCTTTTGAAAACGATTGTGGAATTTTTCTACGGAAGAACTATAGCAGTTACATTCTTTAAAAGGTGCGACAAAACTTTATTTACTCGTTTATTTACTTTTTACGTGTCCTGATCATCTGATGAGAGGGGTATATTTTGCTTTTAGAAATCAGCTTTAAGTGTTATAAAGGTATGTTTGACATAATTTTCAGTTTCAGATATTCAAGAGAATATTGATTAGATGCTAGATTGCCGATGTCGATGTACGGGAAAGTAGGCTCGTTTAGTTCTTGACAGAACTTCTTGTTTCATCATACATTTTACAAATACTTCAAACCAACGTAAATATAAATATTCATCTAAAACCTAAAACTTTTTCCCAAAACACGGCTGATATGTACTGCAGATAATCTTGTGGAGTGATTGAAATGTTTTTTTTTAAATATGTATTTAGTCGCTACTGGACAGTAGGGTGGGCCGAAAATGACTTGTTTTTTTTTTTCGATGACGAGGTATGCGGAAAAGGTGCCATTGGGGGCACAAAGTCCTCACAAAAAATTTGAAGTTTTTTGCACAATTTCTTGATTTGCCGCAATCGCCTTGAAGTTTCGGAAAAATGCTAATTTTTGATGTTTTTCGTAAAATTTGTCAAAAAATTTTTTTTAATATTTTCAGTGATAGGTGTAACTTACAAGGTATTATTAAGGGCACTAAGTTCACGTAAGAAATTTGAATTATTTTGCTCCATTTCTTGATCAGCCATAATCGCTTGGGGGCTTCAGAAAAATTGCTAAAATTGGATATTAAAGCAAAATTTGTGAAATTTTTTTAAAAAATTTTTTTCGGTAATGGGGAGAGCAAAAAAGGTTCACTATTATCATTAAATTAACATTAAAATTGAATTGTAAATGATATTTAATTAGTCACAAATACGGGGGAAAATTCGGGAAAAATGCTTTTTTTTTTTAATGATCCAATTTATTTATTAATTTTTAAGCTTTATAAAAATTCCGTCCAAGTGTTGAGAGACAATTTAGGAGTCTGAAATGAGAAGTAATTTATCAAATAATCTGCATTTTTATTTTAAAATTCGTTAGAGTTACAAATTAGTTATTTATTACTATTGAATTAAAACAATGTTAACTGAAAGTGCTTCACAGTTCTCAGCTTATTGCGCATCCAAATATCTTGCAAAATAATCCAGAACTCAACGTGAGGAGGTGGCTGCACGAGTTCCACCAGCCCTCCACCTAAAAATATTATATTCACATTGTTTTGCATTCTTCATGCAACAAAGTCCTTCTTCGAATTAAACGTTGACATTTTTATCCTGGCTTGTATCTTTGCTCTGACGAAGGTATCTCTGTCCTCATGGCCACATACGTGCATTGCCGCTTCTATCACTACTTTAATTGTTCTTTCCACAGCTTGCGTGTGACTTGGAAAGCGGACTGAAGCTTCATCTAAAACCAAGCCTGATTCTATGTTTCTCTCAATCTCTTCGAATGAAAGATTCTTTGTAATTGGAGGCTCACTAAGATCTGTGTAGAGCCAGTCGATGCAGTCGTAGTACTCAGTAGCCATAAAGCTCAGTTTTAGAACCTTAAACTGTCTCAGTCTCCTGATCTCTTTCTTCTTTGAAAGGTGGCATTGTTTAATCCTTTTCCATGCCTATATTCTGATTTCTTTGTTTTCGTCTGTCGCCATTGCTAATAGTATATTCTCAGGATGGCTATATTATGCATTTCTTTGAACCACCGAATGCACTATCGTTAAGTCATCAGAGAGGAAGTTTGAGAGCAGAACTATTTTCCACAAATATCTTGGTCCATCTGCTCCCCCTGGTAGCTTCCTCACTGAGAACGATACTCTGCGCATAAACTCGTACTACGTCATTCTACTCTTCAGCTTCCTCCCTGATGACTTAACGATAGTGCATTCGGTGGTTCAAAGAAATGCATAATATAGCCATCCTGAGAATATTTATCCAATTACAAAGAATCTTTCATTCGAAGAGATTGAGAGAAACATAGAATCAGGCTTGGTTTTAGATGAAGCTTCAGTCCGCTTTTCAAGTCACACGCAAGCTGTGAAAAGAACAATTAAAATAGTGATAGAAGCGGCAATGCACGTATGTGGCCATGAGGACAGAGATACCTTCGTCAGAGCAAAGATACAAGCCAGGATAAAAATGTCACCGCTTAATTCGAAGAAGGACTTTGTTGCATGAAGAATGCAAAACAATGTGAATATAATATTTTTAGGTGGAGGGCTGGTGGAACTCGTGCAGCCACCTCCTCGCGTTGAGTTCTGGATTATTTTGCAAGATATTTGGATGCGCAATAAGCTGAGAACTGTGAAGCACTTTCAGTAAGACATTGTTTTAATTCAATAGTAATAAATAACTAATTTGTAACTCTAACGAATTTTAAAATAAAAATGCAGATTATTTGATAAACTACTTCTCATTTCAGACTCCTAAATTGTCTCTCAACACTTGGACGGAATTCTTATAAAGCTTTAAAATTAATAAATAAATTGGATCATTAAAAAAAAAAGCATTTTTTCCGAATTTTCCCCGTATTTGTGACAAATTAAATAAATATCATTTACAATTCAAGTTTAATGTAAATTTAATGATAATAGTGAGCTTTTTTTGCTCTCCCCATTACCGAAAATAATTTTTCAAAAAAATTTCACAAATTTTGCTGTAATATCCAATTTTAGCAATTTTTCTGAAACCCCCAAGCGTTTATGGCTGATCAAGAAATGGAGCAAAATAATTCAAATTTTTTATGTGAACTTAGTACCCCTAATAGTATCTTTTAAGTTACACCTATCACTGAAAATATTTAAAAAAAATTTTTGACAAATTTTACGAAAAACATCAAAAATTAGCATTTTTCCGAAACTTCAAGGCGATTGCGGCAGATCAAGAAATTATGCAAAAAATTTCAAATTTTTTGTGAGGGCTTTGTGCCCCCAATGGCACCTTTTCCGCATATCTCGTCATCGAAAAAAAAAAATGAAAGTCATTTTCGGCCCACCCTACTGGACAGTTCTTTTTTAAATAAAAACGTTTCCGTTATTTTTGCAAAGCTTTAAAGAAGCGCTACCACAATGAAAACAGTTTCTGACTGTTGGCTTTCTTACAACGAAACTAATGTTGATCAAAAGCGATATTTACAGATAATCTGCAATCAAGTACCTGAAAAAACTAATTACCGTGGGTGTTCGTAAACTGCCCCCCCCCCTTCAAAAAATAACAAATTAATTAATAATTAACAAGGGGAGAGGCGGGGGTGATAGTGTCCATTGAAGCTATCAGTCCTTTTAATGAGCATGTAAGGACAATCAACTCAGAATGGAATAAAGTTGTAAAGTACATTTTTACGTTGAAGCTTCTACTGTAAAAGAAAAAAAATCAATCAAAAACTCCAAGTCACTGCAAATGTGAGCACGACACAAAAAAGATGCTTAGTATGATATTCGAGAGCGGAGTTTTACAGTGCATAGGTCACATCGGTGAACAAAATTCTATGTAAACCTTCAGAAAAGCTTTGAATCGTATGTATTCATCTGGGAGAGAGGTAAAAACTGAACGTTTTTTCTCTTTTTCTGTAATTTTCTCTACTGAGCAGATTTTTTTTTTTTTTTTTTTTTTTGATAATTCCATTACATATTTAGCAGCGTATAAAACATTTCGGAAATTGAAAAATAAATAAATAAAAACCGTGCTAAACAATACTAACCGTGCTTTAAATCACATTGTGCCACTTAATGCCAGGTTTAAACTTTCAAATCTAGCTCAGTGCAATATAATCTAGTCTTTCTGTAGATGCAGTTTAATGCTAAGCACATAACACTGTGTAGTGTTTTAAATGGTAATCTAGTTAACGATAAAAACCATACATGGCATCAAAACAATTATTTTCCCTTTCCAATTGAATATTACAGGTATTTTTACAGTAAAAAACATTTTCACTTCCAGAGAGAGGCATACCCTTTCAACTAATAACGAAAAAAAAAGTATGTATCCATTTATAAGCATATCAATTCTTCATCCCTTTTCATTTGAAAGGTTTTAGGTGACAAGAGCATATTGAATTTCTAATACAAAGCTGACGAAAAAAAGATTAATGTGTTTTCCGTTTTCGTTTATTCTCATAGGGACATGAAATGAAGTGAGTAATATAGCGGCTGTGCTTTTTAATACCGAATGGACGAAGTCATGATTTACAAAAGTAAAGTGTTACTCATTGATCTATTTTTTTCTCTAACTCCTCATCAAATACATACAAAAATATCTTCATAAAATCCACAATTGTGACATTTGTGACATAATATATACTCCTCTAGTATAAACAAAAATTTAAAATGTTGAAATTTCATAAAACTCAAGTGACGTAGTAATAATGCATTTTTTTTTCATAACTAAGTGTTCGGTGAATGTTTCTACAATGAGGTTACGCACTTCTGATCTATATTTATTGTGAATGTATATCTGTGCAAATAAATGCTAAGAAAGTTAAGCGTAAGTCTTTCTATCGGTCATATGGTAATGCTTTTTATTAAAAGACGAAAATTTATAAGCCCTATATGCAGCTATAGATATAAGGAAGAAAATATTGCAAGGTACATTTCGTCGTTGGTAAATTTTATTCCCAATTGAAATCAACGTCTATTTGACACAAAGAAAGTTGGATCCTTTTCGGGATTGCAGAATGCAACCAAATTATGAGGTGTTTTACCATTCCCTATGACGACATTTCTAGAATTTAACCATCTTAATATATAAAAATTACGTGTCCCTGTGTTTGTGGCCAATGGACTCCTCAGCTACTGAACCGATTTTAACCAAATTTTACACGCAGTTTCAGTTTGGTCCAACTTAAATGATAGGATAGTTTTTATCTCAATTTAGGACCGCAATCTATTTTTTATTGCAAATTATGTATTTAGCTACCAGCTTTTCTGTGTTCTTTGCTAAGCCTTTTTACTAAGCCTTTTTTGTGACCTGCATGGCTTAGCGACATAAAGCACACGTTCTGGCAGCTTCTGGAGCGCAGTAAACAGGTAATAATCTTTCTCATCTTAATATATAAAAATTACGTGTCCCTGTGTTTGTGGCCAATGGACTCCTCAATTACTGAACCGATTGTAACCAAATTTTGCACGCAGTTTCAGTTTGGTCCAACTTAAATGATAGGATAGTTTATATCTTAATTTAGGACCGCAATGTATTTTTAATTGCAAATTATGTATTTAGCTACCAGCTTTTCTGTGTTCTTGGCTAAACCTTTTTACTAAGCCTTTCTACTAAGCCTTTTTTGACACCTCCATGGCTGAGCGACATAAAGCACACGTTCTGACAGCTTCCGAAGTGCAGTAAACAGGTAATCTTTCTCATAATATATAAAAATTACGTGTCCCTGTGTTTGTGTCCAATGGACTCCTCAGCTACTGATCCGATTTTAACCAAATTTTGCACGCAGTTTCAGTTTGGTTCAACTTAAATGATAGGATAGTTTTTTTCTCAATTTAGGACCGCAATATATTTTTTAATGCAAATTATCTACTTAGCTACCAGCTTTTCTGTATTCTTGGCTAAAATTCTTTAAACATACCCGGAATGCCACCACATAATCTGCAGTTAAAAATTAGTTCACCCATAGTTCTTCTACGTAATTTAAATCCACCGAGATTATGCAATGGTACGCGTTTAGTTATCAAAAAAATCACCGGGAACATTATTGAGGCAGTCATTTTGCCTGGCAAGTTTAAAGATGAAGTAGTTCTGTTGCCACGTATCCCAATGACACCGTCAGAATCTTCAATACCCTTCAAAAGGCTACAGTTTCCCATTCGTTTAGCTTTCGCCATGTCCATTAATAAGTCCCAAGGACAAACAATGTCAATTTGCGGTTTAGATTCAGAAAATCCATGTTTTTCCCCCATGGGCAACTATAAGTCGCTTGCTCCCGGGCGGGAAAACCGTCCAATTTATTTTTGTTTACAAGAGTCAGATTAACAAAGAATATTGTGCACCGATTAGTATTGAGTTAAACTGAAATTAAAAATGCTTATAATTCAAAAAATAACAAATAATATTGGTTAATTATCTACCCTACCTACATTATTAAAAAATAAAATGTTACATTAAAAAATAAAATGTTACGATAGCAATTAGCAAATTTTTAATTAACTCAATTGTTACAATCTTGAATATAATATTTCTAAGTACTAAAATGCTACATTTTCTGTTTCTAGCAAACTTAGGAAATTTTTGATCGATTGTTTTCATATTTTGACCTCAAATTCATATTTATATAATGTTGATCTCTGTAACGGCAATAAAGTTTTTTGTTTCTATTGAAACATTATAGTTTAACCCATACCTTAGCCACAGCAACGCGTGGCCGAGTCAGCTAGTCTACGATAGACCACTTTTGTGTTATGATAATACACACATAGGGTATGTTTCACAAAGATTTCTCCGAGTAAAAAATCCTGGAAAAAAATGGAAGTTTAAGAAGAAATCTAAGTGAAAATTCTAGAATATATTGTCTCCTGTACTTCATTCAGGGAATTACAAAAAAAAAAAGACTTGTTATAATGAACCTAGCATTTCAAAATTTATACCAAAATGTTTCAACAAATGACCTTTCCTTCGTTATTCCATGGACTGTGTTCTGTCGCACTTAAATTGCAAAATTTGTGTTTAATCAGACAAATTTAAACATATTTTGCATCAAGTTAAACATATTTTGCATAAGTCTCTCTTTCCTTATGTGTGAACTATAACACCAAAATCTATAGAGCTGTTCCCTCATGAAAATTCAAACAAGATATGAGTGTAGGGCAATCGATCCCAGCGCAATTATTATGCGAATATCCACCAAATGGTATTATTCCCAAAGTTTAGGGGAATTCCTCGAATCATTAAACATTGCACAGCTTCCGAACATCATTCAGTGGTGATAAAAGATCGTGATCAGCGAAAGGAATCGCTAACCAAATGTGTATCACAGTGCATTTTTGAATGCCATTACAAGAGTATTCCTACCATGGTGAGAACACACTTTTTCGAGTATTTTGTTATCGGTATTTTTTATTTATTTATTTATTTTTTCTTATATTTTTTAAAGTACAGAGTGAGCTGTTTAATAAAAAACAAACTAAAAAATATACCCCCTTTTTTTATTTAAACTTCCAGAGCCTGCATCGATTTTGAAGGATGGGTTTTTCTCTTTTGTTGTTAGAACGTTGCTTTTATATAATTTCAACTTCATTTATCTAGACAAACACAGACAAACAAAGGAAACTAAGTGCAAACAAAATTGAAATAATCTGCAAATTTTGTGCGATTTTCCGTCGTATTTTTATTTACTTTTCTGCAAAAAGGTATTTATATCTTACTAAAGATATGTTTATAGAATTACTCTTTTTTTTACTTTGTTGCGCAGTTCTCAATTTTCAATTCCCCATTCATATATTTTTAAGATAGGCTCATTTCTTCAAAGGGGACTGTTTAGTTTCAATTTTTCGTCAAGAGCAAACAATAAAAATATTAATCAAGTATGGAAAACATGAATATATTTGCATAACGAAAGGAGGTTTTTTTCTTTTTTTTTTTTTTTTTGTATCTATAATAGCTTTGCTTTCCGCATGAGCGAAACGGAATAACGGTCAAAAAATAAATTGTATTCTGTATTTGTTAGGCATAAATGTATTCTTTCATAGTTAACAAAGAAGTATTAAGTAATTATAGTTTAAGTTGACTGGATACAAAACGCAGCAAGTATAAAATAAAACAAACTTGTTCAGCTTTCCAGAGATTTGATATATGGTCATTCCATATAAAATCAACAAATGAGCTAATATTTAGAAAAGTGCCAATTTGAGTCCCAAGTGAATTTTCACTAGTATTTCAATAACTAGTTAAAAAAATAATTTTCCCCAGAAAGAAGACAAGGTTCTGCTTTCATTTCATCTAATAACATCAGAAAAAAATTTTTTTTCTTCAGAAAATATTGTTTTTATACATCAAAAATCAGATCGGTAACGTGTCCCCAGTAGCAAAGCTTAGCATGCAAACAGGTCATGCGCACTTTCTAACTTCCCAAAAAAAACGCACTTGCACAAAAAACGATTCTATTTTACCCCTTTGTTAATATTTTACTTCATTTTTGTTTTAATCGATTTCTGATTTTCTAGCCGATGCGAAATAAGCGTGTCCCAAGTTCCGCCGTCAGAGTGGTAACAATAACTTCCGATCTATGTTTAGGCTCCCAAAATCATTTCCTGCACCTATACCACGTGATACTGAGTACCTGGTGGGATGTTTTATCGAATCGTAATTAAAAATTTGCATTTCTGCATCTAAAATTGTATGTAAGATTTTTTAAAGTGATTTTATAAAATGTGTGTCATTTGAGTCATCAGATCGGTAACACGCTCTAAAATGCGCAGTTTTTATTATTTTAAAAATTATTTTATATATAAGTATAGTCCTTTATTACAAGTGAAAAAACCACGTGTTTGATTTTGGTTTAGTGCGATCGACTCGGAAATAAAAAAAAAACTTTGTCAGTTTGTCAGATCGGTAACAGTCAGAGCGGTAACATTGAAAAACAGCGAATATGTTACAGAACTAACTCACACGTTTCAGAATTATAAAAAGCAAAAATCATAGGTTTTAGCCATATATATTGAATATTTTTGTTCTTAAAAAATGAAAAGCAATGAGTTTTAGTACAATTGCTTCATTTGTGGTTTGTATGACCTAACAATAGAAGTTAGTAAAATAAGAAAAATTGACACTGCAGAAATTAAGTTAATTAATTATTATTATTTATTATTTATTTATTTTTTTTGGTGCTTCAATTTCTCATAACTTCGCTAAATAACTAGATAATAACTAGCATGCTAAATTTGAATTTCTGATCAAGAAATTAAATTTCCTGCAACTAATTAAAGAAAAGCAAGCAGCAGAGTTGTGTGTTGAAAAAGTTGAAGTTGTGTGTTGTTTCAAAACAGAACAAATGTTTCATTAGCTTGGATTTGGTAATCTCATAATTTATTTTATCTAAAAACCTTATCGCTCATTTTTATTTCCAAGAAATGCTTTTTTATAATGAAATTTGATTTTTTAGCCTAATTTATATTTTTTAATTTAATTATCTTAATTCTATGTTAAAAATGCAAGGAAATGATATCATATTTAGAGATGTTAACGCAGACTGAAAGCATAAACTCAAATATGTAACTCATATTAACATCAGATCTGTAACATTCATCAGATCTGTAACGGCTTAAGAGTGAGTAATCAAAGAGGGGGTAAATAACTTCCTTGACCTCCCCCCTTTTATTTTCTTCCATTTCGACCCAATTTAGACTTAAAATATAATATTAGTTTTTTTCTGCAAAAAAAATTTTTTTTCAGAAAACTCCAACTTTAAATTGGCACTTTTCTTAATATTGGCTCAAATGGGCCGTGCCGCACCATTTTTGATTTTGACCAAATTCGGTAGGTAATATGTACCAATATTCTATACTTCAAAACCGTTTTATTTTTCTCGAGATATAGACATTTTTTTGCTCCGCAGATGAGTAAAATTTGGCATTTTTGATCTTTTTTCTAAGAGCTCTGGTAAATTTATTTAAAATGGTAGAAAAATCAAACATGACTTATTTTAAAGCTAAAAGAATGAACTTTGATTTGTGCATAAAAAAAAACGGTTTAAGTTAAGCCTAAATATGAATTTTCCCGGGTCAATTCGCGGTTCAAAAAGCGCCGTTTTCGTCATTTCAAGCATGAAACATTATATGAAGGACTGACAGTGGGGTCCCAATTTTTTTTCTCTTGCACCCAGTTATAGATACTAGAAGCACAGAAAAAAATAAGATGATACCAGGAGTCTTTCATTATGAAAAAAATTCTTAAGCTTGAGAAAAAATGAAAATTGGCCTTTTTCCCTCCCCAAAAACGGTCTGCGGAACAGGTAGTAAAAATTTGCAAATGCATGGAGTAAGAAGGTGTTACATTTCCCTTTAAAATGAAACAAAAACTATATTTTTATTCCAAGGAATTAAAGAGCTATAAGCTTTCCAATTATGAGAAAAATGAAAAATACCATTTTTCACTCCCTAAAAACGGCCTGTGGAATAGGTAGTAAAATTTTGAAAATGTATGGAGCAAGAAGGTATTACATTGAGCTTTAAAAGGAAATAAAAACTGTATTGTTATTACTAGGCATTAAAGAGATATAATAAGCCTTCTAAGTAAGATGATTATTATGAAAAAATACCTTAAACTTGAGAAAAAATGAAAAATGGCCCTTTTCACTCCCCCAAAATAGCCTGTGGAATACTTAGTAAAAATTTGAAAATACATGGAGGAAGAAGGTGTTACATTGCAGTTTAAAACGAAAAAAAAATTGTCTTGTTATTCCCAGCATCAAAGAGATAAGGCCTCTGAAAATTGAAAATTTATGCAAGATTTTTTCGGCATAAGTAAAAGCAATAGTAAACATAAATAAAGTCTTTTCATGCAAGAACTCTAAAAATATGTATCATCAAATATATAATTCAAGTTCAAAATATATCGTAAAATGGTTGTAATTTGTTTGTAATTTTGGCACATCGAAAAAAGTTGTACTTAAAACCAATGACCTGAATGTCCGTCCACACATCAATTAAAATTGGATTTAAAATTTAATTGCATGTCGCCAAGAAGTTTCTAGTTTTACATTTATATTTGAATGAAGTTACAATTTTTTTACAAAAATCCGAAATTTCTACATCCTTTTCGAAACAGCTGCAACTACAAAGGATTTTTGCTAATTGATTATTTATTAGAGTTAATCTTCATAATATTTAGTTGTACATCCATTACAAATTAAAAGAAAACTCTGATAACAGAAACACTAAAAAAAGATTTACGTACAACTTTTTCAGATGTTTCTACGTCACATGTAAATTAGACATTTTACGATATATTTCGAATTATATATTTAATGATACATATTTTTACTCTTGCAGTTCTGGCATAAAAAGACTGTGTTCATAATTGCTTTAACTTATGCCAAAACAAATTTTTGCATAAATTTTCAATTTTCAGAGGGTTATATCTCTTTAATGCCTGGGAATAACAAGACAGCTTTTATTTCCTTTTAAAGTTCAAGGTAATATCTTCTTGCTCCATGCATTTGCAACATTTTACTACCTGTTCCACAGGCCGTTTTTGGGGAGTGAAAAAGGCCAATTTTCATTTTTTCTCAAGTTTACGCAATTTTTTCATAAGAAGGACTACTGGTATAATCTTATTTTTTACTGTGCTTCTAGTGTCTCTAACTAGCTGCAAGAGGAAAAGAAATTAGAACCCCACTGTCAGTCCTCCATATACTTTTTCATGCTTGAAATGACGAAAACGGCATTTTTTTTGAGCTGCGAATTGACCCGGAAAAATTTATATTTAGGCTTAATATAAACCGTTTCTTTTTATACACAAATCAAAGTTCATTCTTTTAGCTTTAAAATAAGTCATGTTTGATCTTTCTACCACTTTAAATAAATTTATCAGAGCTCTTAGAAAAAAGATAAAAAATGCCGAATTTTACTCATCGGCGGAGGAAAAAAAATGGCTATATCTCGAGAATTAAATTTTTTCGAGAAAAAAATAAAACAAACAGAATATAGGTGCATATTACCTACCAAATATCATCAAAATCAAAAATGGTGCTGCACGAAAATTTCTGGAAATTTGTTGATTTTATATGGAATGACCCATAGCATTAAAATTTCTTTTATATTCGAAACCTTAGGCGCTACTAAATTTGGAGTAGTGAATAAAAATGAAGCAATACGGAAAAGAAGGAATAAAAAGATCAATTCAAAGAATTATTCGTTTTGCTTTGTCGTTGTTGCGGTTTTTCCATGAACGTTTTATGTTATTGACAGTCCAGGGTAGAATCAATAATCTTTTTTTTAAAGCTGCATCAATTTGATCTTACCTGAACCCATCTAATATTATGACAAATAGTCCGGAGATGACAATCTGAGTTCGACCAAATGAAATACGACATGCTCTGATGAAAGAATCAACATAATATCGATGTAATAATCTAAGCACTGCTAAAACTAGACGCGGAGAGATGGCGGGTGGACTGGAAGCAGAAACGGACCACTTCATTTCGAAATAGGTTAGATTAGCAAGAACATGCGACTTCCCTGCTTACATGTTCTTACATAGCCAATCTTTTTTTTTTTTTTTTTTTTGTCATTAGCCGGCACAATAAGCTTTAAAACGAGGGGTAAATCATTGAACTTGATAAAAGAGTAAGGAAGATCTCGCGAATATACAGAAGTATACAAAATTGGGTAAGGAGTATTAAGTCTTCAATTCGGACATAGCCAACATAGCGCGGTATATGTAGAAGTAAATACAGTAACCCCTCGTTATATCGCACTTTTCGGGGGACAAGAAAAAAGCGCGATATATCTGAAAGCGCGATATAACCGAGGTCATTAAAAATAGTTTTCTATCCAGCATGCAAGTAAATTGTATGTGCACATACATAAAAATTTCATTTATTCGAACATTGGATTTTTTTTTCAGTCAAAAGTAACAAATATATATATATATATATATATAACTTGCCGCAGTTGTTGTTACAATGGGCAGATCTTAAAAAATATGTATACAGACATAAAATTAACCTATTGTTTTTGTGAAATAAGAAGCCAAAGTCGTTTGCCGGGATTTATCCTCCAACACTTGTCTCCCACTTGCAATTAAAGAGCGGAAATGAATTAACTGCATTGCAGTTATGTGATCAGAGTTTGATTGTTCGAATGCGGTGTACGCTTTCTCGAGCAAAAATGGTTTCGAACTAAAAGTTTTTATTTTGGGGGGGGGGGGGGAGACAAAAGAAAAGAGCGATATATATGAATGAGCGATATAACGAGGCGCGATATATCGAGATCTTACTGTATTTTAATTTGAACTTGTGTCCTACACATTTTTACTGAAATAATTTTCACCGATGAATTAAAATACTTAGAAACGAAATTGTTCTTGAATCTGTAGTAGCTGTCTGTTCCTCAACTATACCTGAGCTGACAACACCGTGTTTGTTCAATCTGAACTTGACACCCTTTACTCAGCAAACACAGATACATATATCAGTATGCTATTTTTCATCTATTTTTGGCTGAAAAACCGCTGAATACATAGAGGAAATTTCTATCCGTGTTTGTTTTGAAAAGCAAAATTCTTCTTCAACCGTAAAGACCTAAACAAAGTGCACCTTTTTACAGCCATATTGTATTCAAATTTGAAACTGTACTACGTGTAAAATAAAACATTTATGTGTGAACTGAAAAAAGTCCTTTTATCGCATACCACTTTAGTGGTAAGCCTTTAACATCTATTGTTTTCGACTAATAGATTATTTCCGGTGCTGTGGTCAGGTTTTCATTTGAAGGAAGTGGTTTTTCGCAACCGTACTGCAATAATATTATCACGTTGCTTTATGAATTGGTCAACATTTCCATGAGAAGTTATGTTTAACGTCTGCACGTAACTCTGTTGATAAAATCTTTGTTCTTAGCTTTAGTCCAAAGAGATTACAAATAAAAATTACTTGCAATTTATTCAGAAGGCCTTGCGCCGATTTTACATATAAACACATTCAACGTTAAAAAAATAAATATTTTTATGCTGAAAAGTAAAAAGGAGTAATTCAACGTGAAAATGCATAAATTTTCAGAGAAATGCAGACACGTGTTTTGGGGTTACAAAAAAATATTTCAATGCAAAAAGATTCGAATTTCTGGTTAAAAAGACATCCGGAAAAGTAAAGAAATTCTCTTTGTTGTTCAGTTTTATTGGCTTGATCTTTCAGCCAATCTAATAATTTCCTCATTAATTATTCCGCCTTGTTGTTTTTCTAGAATGCATTTTCATCCGTAAGCAGTGCCTTATTGGTGAAAATGCAAAGTATCCTTTGCATTCAAAAAACGGCAACGTTTCGAGGTTCATTGCAACCCCGAAACACTGCTTCATGAAAATTCGTGCGCTTCAACGTTGAATAATTTCATCCTCGTTTAACGTAATTAAACAGAAATTCATTTGGGTCAAGCAGCACTGCTTGTGGGCTTCACGTACCTTGCGATTTTGACGTATTTGATCAGAAAAGTGATGCCAATGAGAAGTTTATGCCAAAAAATCCTGCTGATTTTACTATTTTTATTTATTTTTTAATATTTTGTTTACTTACTTATTTCAGTCATACTTCTTTTGGCGAATGTGATTTACTCCTGTACTGGGAGTGACAGAAAAGCTGCAAAAATATTTTTAGGTAACACAGTTTTTTTTTTTTTTTTTTCAAACAAAACTTGAGTTACTAGGGCTACTCGCTAACGCTCAACAACCCCAAGCTTTGTTGCTTCGCAATCTTATTTCGTTGGCGAAGATTTAGGTCGCCTTCCATGAAGAATCAGATTAACATACGCGTTGCAATTAGAACGAAAGAAAAAACGCCCCCCCCCCCCCCCGAGGGATATATCGTTTAATTAAAGAGCTCATAATTAGAAATTATTAAAATCCCGCTCTCATCCAAAGAAAAACGAACTTTCATGAAGTAGCAAGAGTACTAAAAAGAAGAAAGAAACGCTTCAAAGAGCATCCATTTTCAGCGATCCAAACTAACTTGGTCCAAATTTTGTGTAATGGATAAACACAAAGAAACTTCTGGTCATAAGAAAATCGTGTTTTAAAGCTTTGAAAACTTTTCAAATTTGTGGTCTTTAGTACCCCCCCCCCCTTTAGCTCTGGTCCCGAATTGAGCTGCGCTTAAGATTTCTGCTGAATTGGAAAATACTACATCTCATGCTCTTATTAAGTGAAGAATTGAAACAAACTTCATCTTGTGCAATAAAAATGAATTCTTTCGAACGACATAAAATGTTAAGGAACGCAGGAAATCGTTAATCATCTTAATAGGTAGTTTATGCGAAATTTTTGCTTAAAATATTAATTACAAAAGAACTATATCGAAATTAAAAAAAAAAAAAAAGCAGTAGAGCTGCATTCAGGCTAAAGTGTTAATGGAAAATATTTCGTGAATTGAGCACTCCCTTACTTTTTACAAGGAAGTAAAGATTAGAAATGTTTCAAGTTATTCAATTGTGCGTTTAAATACTTTTAAATTGGTATTTTTACAAATCAACTCTTAAAGCTACTTTGGAAACGAAATGATGGTCACTTTACCACTTATTTCTGCTCATAAATTTAAAAAGAATCGTGATCCAAACTTTTTCCTTTTTTATTTGGTTAAATCATTTATTGCGATAATACTATTCTACTACATAATTTTTTATATGCAGGAAAACCAGTGGAATTTCTTCGATTTTTCATATCGGAGGCAGACCTTGAAACTGCAGCCCTTTCACTTCTTCCTTCATTTTAATCCTGATTTTTAAAGGAAAACTTTTAAAGATAGGGAGATTTGACTCCCTCCCCCTCCCCCCGTAAGCTACTGCATGAGACAAGGGACTCGGTTTGCTCCCACCTATATCCGGCACTGGGGAAAACGACTAAAACAAGCAGATGATTATTCTATGACTACTTACAGAAATACAGAAGTGCTTCCTATTCAGTTAATGCAGACTACTTTTAAAACTACAGTACACTCTCAATTATCCGCGGAATTGGATGGCACGGGTATCGCGGATAACGAAATTCGCGTATAATCCAAAAAAAAACATAAAATAAAGGGTAAAAGAAATAAAAAAAAGTATTTTGCTTAAAAATTGCATTGCACTTAAAACTTGATATGTATAAACAGTGACGATAGGCACAGCATTAAAAATTATTTGTATTTCAGGTTCTCAATCATTATTGGATGAAGTACACAGCATTCTTGGACAAGAAATGAAAAGAAAAAAAACAAAATTTAAATTCGTCTTTTTCGAAAAAATCAGTTTATTGTGTTTGTTTCTTAACCGAGACCCTCACGGATAATCGAGTTTACTGGACATCGAATGTTCTAGGCAAAACTTATTACGCAGCATAGCTCCGTGATATTGCACAGCACAGGTTTTTAATCCATATTGTACAGTAATTTCCTCTGAACCAGATTATTTTATACTGTCTAATTAGATCCGAGAGTTTTCCTTGAAAGTCTCGGACCAACCACACCAAGACAAACCATAAACACTTATCTGCCCCTCCAGCGACCAAAATTCTTCGGTCTCATAAAGATTCCGCGCCAAAACCCGGGGTAACGCGAGCCGCAATCTCTTTTCGCGGGCTTTATGGGGCAGCAGCGGATCGTAAATTAAAACAACTCCTCTCCACTCCGAGGCCTCGTTATACGAGGACAAATCCCATCATTTTATAGCCCGGAGGGGGGGGGGAGCAAAAAATCTCGGATCGCAGAATCAATAAAACCTCAACAAATCCTCGCCCACCACAAAAAGCCCCGTTGATTCAGATGACGACTCCGCAAATAAGAAAAATTCCGGTTCGTTTACTCGCCCCGTGGCCCTATGCGTTCGAACTGCAAATTGTGTTTGCTTATTTGCTGTTAAACCGGAGAAGAATAAAGACGACATATTTCCCATCTGGAGAATTCCTTTTGTTTCGATGTTTCTCCGGACTTTTGATTTTGTGTATGTACTAACTGCATATATATATATATATATATATATATATATATATATATATATATATATATATATATATATATATATATATATATAAACCAGTCATTCTATAGTTTTACTATGCATTTTTAAAACATTTTGACAATTATATAACATTTATAGTCAATTGGTTTTTAATGCAACCCATTAAGGGCCAAGTCTCCCTTTTTGGGAACTTTAGGTTAAGATTTTTTTTCCTTCGCAAGTACTTGAGATATATTTCTTGAAAGTGTTTGTTATTAACCAACAAAGTGCCTAACTTGATTGGTATTTTTTTCAAAAAAATTGAAACTTAATTTCTATTTTTTAAAAAATAGTTAATTTAGGAGAAAATTCTGATTTTTACTTTATAAGGAAAAAAAATCCTTAAAAATAACTAAATCGAATGCAGGCGTTTAAAAACATTGAAAATAAATCACAAGAGATCTCTTTTCAAGTCCTAATAAGCAGGGGTCAAGAAAAATAATTTGAAAGGCTTTTATAGCTGTTTATTTACAAAGGTCCCAAAATGGGACACTTGGCGGGTTCTGACTATACTTCGCAGCAACTTAACTTGGCAGTGACGTCACTACGGGCGGAGCCAACAGCGTGACGTTAGCCTATGAAAAACAAGCTAGATAAAACGTCACAGCCTACTTGGCGAATTAGAGGAGACCGCTGTCTGCTTGTGAGCTCTTATTGGCTCCGCCCGTAGTGACGTCACTGACAAGTTAAGTTGCTGCGAAGTATAGAAGAACAAATCTCAAGAAAGCAGAATTAAAATCTCGCTCACTTTGCATGAATAAACACACTGCTCGTTTCATTTGCTGTTGAAGGTCACCCCCTTTGTATTTGAACATAGTAAGCTCTCTTTTGTCATGAAGAGGTATTTCCGGGCTCTCTTTTGTTGTTCAAAAGCAGGTGTTTTTCTCAGAAAAAATGATATTCCACTCATTCTGTACAATGTTCTAGATAAGCAATGGTCAGTCATGCCCAAAGACAATGGGTCATCTCCCTAAAGAAGGATTCTCCCCTATAATGATATCTGAATCATTCGAACAGCCCCCTCCCTCCCCCTTAAAAATTTATTGGCACAGTCTGAGACATCAAGCTCCTTTCCCGTCCTTCGTGGACACCCCTAAGAAGAGGGGGTGAGCCTTCCTCCTAAATTCTTGGTAAGTGACATTCAGGTTCAGTAAGGGAAGTTCAATTTCAAAAATAAATTTTTTTTAAATTTCTTAACATCAAAAATGGTGTTAAATTTCTTGACTTCGCAGTAAGCTTTAGACAAGCCAGAGACAACAAATTGTAGCACAGTACCAGAAAATGTGTGCAGTACCACTTGGTCGCCCCTACTATACTTTGATCAGATAATTGAGAAGGAAAGTCGTCATGGCTATTGCTTAGATCATAAATATAATTGGATAAAAAAATCAAGTTGAATTTTTAGGAATTATTGCAGGTTTTGATACGAAATTGGAGAAACTGAAATCGTTACCTATACCTCTACTTCAACAAAAAAACAGATTTTTTTTGTTCAAAAAACATTCTGATATTGTAAATTATGAAACATGTTATCCAACATGCTGCGAAGTATACAATAGGTACACAGCAGAAAAAATAAATCAATGAACCTCGCCTATGAGAAAAGTAATATAAAATTGTGCTGCTCAAAAATTTCTTAGTTTTGTTTTATACTTGTCTAGGGTTACAGTCATTTTCATTTACAGACTACATTTACTTGATTCCCGGCAGGGTTAATTTGAAATTTTTATTTCTTCATTGTGGTACATGAAAATTTTAAGGCTTCAGGTTAAAAAGTTAAAAATTATTAGGAACAATTTCCGTTTTATGAAAAAAAGTGATGCTTAGAATATGCAAAAACTTACATGTTTTTTACTTCAAAACTTTTATATGGATTAAATAAGATATCAACTTGATAATAAAAAAAGTGAGGTATTAATAGTTAACTTTGCTAACTACACAAAACTAGTTTTTATGTTTTCTAACCAGTTTTAGCCAGATTTTATTCGATCATCACTATTGAAGAAAATATAATTATGTTATCCCCATTAAACGCCAAGTCTCCCATTTTGGGACCATACCATATCTCATGACTAAATAAATATTTTTGAAAAATTGAAGTTACATATGGTTGTCGATGTGTATTGAACCTCAAAACATACAAAAATTGAGATATTTTTAATGTGGTTCATATAGCGGCGTTTAATGGGTTAAAAAGATAAAAAGATATTACGACCACATTCGAAGTAAATTAGTATATAATATTATAGTTCTTCACCTCAGAACCAGACTAACGTAAGTTCATTTTCGTCACTTTTCAGTAGAGGACGAAAACAATTGTCGGATGCATGCAAAGGATGGGACTCGCGCTCTTTTAACGCTGCTAAATAATTGTGAAGGAATTTATTTTTTAGAATAATGTTCTTGTGGGTCGATGCGGAATAAGATTTAACATACAATGCAGCAAAAAAAGTGAAAATCGCCATTTTTGGACTTACGTCGTTCTGGTTCTGAGGTACAGATTTATGCGCTTTAAAGTAGATTAATAGGCTTTAAGGCAGGGGTTCCCAAACTTTATTGCTATGGGGACCCCTAACGAGTCTTCCAGTTTCTCGTGGACCCCCTTTCTAGGGGTCGTTCCAAAACAAGTCAGGCACTGTAATAAGAGAACTCAAGTATTCTAAAACTGCGAATTAGATGGTTGAGTTCTATAATAGATGTTATAAAAAACCAGATGAAAATAAGTTTTTTTTACTGTAACGAAATGAATCGGAAATTTACTCAACAGTATAGGTAGCTCTTAATACTTGTACAATCAAACACTTCTTAAATGCCTGACAACTTTCTAAAAGGTTCAGTTTGACAGTTTTATTGCAGAGTAAAAAATTAAAAGAAAACAGATGGAGAGAAAAATGTTTTTATTCATACTGTCCTAATACCTATGGCACAAAACTTAAATCAGCTGATATTCATGCAAGGAATAAGTGTACAAGGAAAAGAAAAGAAGACTGCTTTTCTTGGGAGGGTGAATTTGATGCATTAACCGCAAATTTTTAATAGTTGGCTTTAGATTTGTGGGACATAACTTTAAATCTCCCCAATCAGGGACTGGCAGTCTATTTCTTATTTTTGTAAGAAAATTGGTGACTGAACTAAAATTTGTTTCCACGAGTTATGAAGATGTAAAAGCTTTTAGAAAGTATCCTGCGATATTTCATGAGGTAGGATAAGTTATACAAATGTTTTTCTGAAGTCAGAAATATTGATGCCCTTTCCTGAACTCTATCTTAAATTCTTCATTAGTGCTTATTCCAATCAGTTGTTTTGTGCAGTAACTTAGTTTTTATTCAATTTAAATATTTTCCTTATAATTGCAAATTGATCGTATTAAGTTGAGGGAATAAATCTGTAAAATGAGCAATGTCTGGTTTCCGTTTGATTACATTTTCTTTTAAACTGAGATCTTTTACATCCCTAAACTGCAAGTTAACGTCAAAATTCAAAATTCAAAAAAAAAAAAAAAAGAATAAATAAATAAATAAATAAATAACCTTGCCAAGCACCTCCTTTTAAAAGAAAGCGTGGACCCCATTTGGAACTCGTGGACCCCCAACTTTTTCTTTCTTTTATGTGGACCCTTTGCAAACTCCAGGGACCCCTGGGAGTCCCTGTGGACCACTTTGAGAACCACTGCTTTAAGGGCTCCGTAAAAAACCTTAAAAGAGCTTTATGAGAACCTTTTTTCAAAAAAAAAAATAGATTAGAGGGAGGGGGACTTTTTACTTTTCGGTGCCACTTCTAAAAAATATTTCTGCATCCGCCAATGTTAGCACCTGCATAATTTGTTCTTTAGAAAGCTGCCTGCAAGCTAATATAGCCCCTTTACTTCAGAGGTTCTGAGAGTCCAGTTCACCGCAGACCCCTCTCCTCCCCCTCCCATGGGGAAAAAATGTGATATATTTAAATCTTACATTCTAAAAATGTTTATTTACGAAATGTGTTTTTTAGTTCATTTCCTTGTGTATTTTTTAACTACTGTCTACTTTACATTGCTTAACATTATATTATTAGGTGCTGTGGTTAAAAACACTCGAAAATAAATCTCTAGGAATAAATTTTATCAGCCTATTTCTATTACAAGTTTACTTAATCATAACGAACTTATTATACTGTGTGCGCAAACCAGTGTTAGCCACCTTTATGTGAAACTATTCTTCTTGTGAATTTTATGACCATTCAGAATTTAAATAATGATACGAAATGTACAAATGTGTCAGATAATGGGCAAGAAATAATGTCTGTCCCTATATAAGTCCTTTTATGTATAGAAAATAACATTAAGATTGGCAATATGTATTAAAACCAAGGATTCCGAGGTGTTCCCGTGCCTCTGCACATTAACATGGTACTAAGTACGATTAAAAAATATGATTTTTAGGGCTCTCGTTTTGAACTAAAATATTGCTGCTCATCCTACGATAGCAGTTACAGTGAGCTCTCACTTACGCTTTGGTCTAAGGGACCAACAGAAAAAGGCGCATAAGCAAGAGAGACGTATAAGTGAACACGCCTATTTAAAACGCAGCATAGGTTCTTATGAGAAAATGAATAAGAGTGTTTCTATAGACAAGGGACATAGAACTACAATTTGGTAATTACAGTAACGTAACTACAATGATAAAGGTAAAAGTAAAATTGTAGCATATCTAATTGCAAACTGACGATCCATAACAGGTAATTGCCTCTCTGTGAACTCTAGTTCACGCGGAAAAAATGCCTTTCGTGAGCAATAAAGGCGAAAGATTAAAGAGGAAAGTGAAGAAAAATGCTGATTTTTTAAAGAGAATAAATATATTTTTTTACATTTTACGGAAAATTCGGGGCATAAGTGAAATATTTATCTTTAGAGCGACGCATAAACGAATGATACCATCATTATTTTGCCATGGAATGTGCTGGGACCATTCAAAATCGTCGCATAAGTGAAAAAGGCGCATAAATGAAGCGGTGTATAATTGAGAGTTCACTTTATTTTTCACTTTTCAGCAGGCTAGCATCGCAGACCCCTGGCAGAGCTGGTAGATCCCCAGGAGTCCGTGAACCAGACTTTGAGAAACTCCAACAACTGCATACAGATATTTTGCTCATTTTCCGTTTGTCTTTTCTTTCTGTTCTCAAAATTCGGATAAGGTACACGTTCTCAGCAAATAACAATGAATATTTCATTCTAATGAAGATTCCGTCCGAAAAAAAACATCTACCCTTCATGTTGTCTTTCGCATACCAAATCAACTTCCGAACTCGCATATCGCCCATTGGAACTGAAACTGCCAATTCTGTGTGGATTTTTCTGCAGACATCTGTCCATCTGCCGTTTCCCAAAACTCTTAAAAATTAATAGTGACCCACTTCTTAAATAATAGCCCCGGACAAATAGTCCGCCATTGCCATGGGGATGAAGGGAGATGCAATTTGAACACATGCCAAAGTATCTCCTTCCTCCCACGGCTGCCGCGTATTTTATTCACGTAGCCGGAGTGCAAATATTTCCCCGATGGTGGAAAATAAGAGGTTATAAAACCTTAATGATGAGAGCATACGTCATACCGGAGTGCATATGTAGCCTTTGGTGCAATAAAGGATTACGCCGTGCGCATTTGCTTTATTTAGTTATTGACATTAAATAGCAATTACACATCGTAAAGTTCAAGGCAAAGAACGGACTAACATTTTCTTTAAACTGCTGAGTAGTAGACTGCTTAGATCGTTGTTGAAATTTGATAGTTTTGAATGCTTTTGGGAAAAAGGGAGTTGTAATGAGAGAAAAGGAGAAAGTAATTGAGTAAAATGAAAGGGGGGGGGGTCGCATCATGAATAAAGCAACTGTAAACAGCTATTTAAAGGGCACAATGGAACCCCTTAGTCAGTGTAAAGAAAAGAAGTCTTTGCAACATGAAACAGTTCTATTATTGTAGCCTTGAAAAAGTTATTAACAGTATTAATAGACTTTGCTCACGCAGTTTATTATTATTATTATTATTATCATGCGAATGCTATTGAAGACCCTAGATCTCTGTTAAAATGCATATTTCCAATTGAACTGTAGTTGCGTATGATTCGATTTATTGTTTCTGTACCCACTTCAAAACTTTTACTTGAAAGTAGTGTCGATGGTGATCAAGGAATAAAATTATTTTTTACTTTTTAGAACAATTTCCAACTGAAAGTCTGTTCTTTTTTTTTTTTTTCCAAAAAATATTTTATTCAGTTATGAGAATCTAGGGTAAAATAGGGTAAGTTTTGAATTTTTTGTGGTGAAAATGTTTTCTTAATAGGTTGGCAAAGCTTTTAATGTGTGATTTGTGTGGGAAGTCCCCCCCCCCACACACACACTCTTAAATTACAAATTATACATGAAAATTTTTGTGAAAAGAACATTCATAAAATAATATCAAAGAATACCGAAGTTTCAAACTATATTGTCTTCCAACACCTCTTTACCATTTTTTGACTGTTTTAAAACAAATTTTCATAATCACAATTTCTTACGGTGCATTTTGTTTTATTAAGTCTCTTTAATAAGCAGTAAAGTATTTTTTAATTTGATTTCCACTTGAGAAACAGTTAACAGCCCTTGTGAATCTTAAAGTTAAAAACGCTGCTTCAACTTGCCCCTTTCTTAATATTTTCTCCTTGAGGTCGGTTACGAAACCATGAAAATTATCGTCATTTACGCCATTATAGAGCATCGGTAGTTTTGTATCATTTTAAAACCTATTTTGTTGCATAAAATGAGTTTAGAAATCAAATAAAGCATAAAAGTGAATTCCGTGCATTAATTACCTCTTGAAATTATATTTTTTGGGCTTTAAAAAATCGAAAACCTGCTTCCGTTCGGAAAGTCTGCAACGTTTAAAACGTTATGAAATTCTTAGCTTGGTGAAACTGGTTAAGAACAATACGAGTAATAATGCTGTTGAATAGAATGAAAAAAAATCGTTCATTCAGTTGCAAAATCACTTTTCTAACTGAGAGAAAATAGTATTTGTAAAAAACTTTCCTTGATTAAAAAAGATTGAAAAATTAAAAACTTAGAAAAGTGAAGTCCCTGTGCTCTCGTCAATTTTAATCACCCAAAAGACGACAAAGTAATAAATAAACCGAAAAAAATATGGAAATGAGAGATTCTCACACAATAAATTTTCATCAAAACTCTGATCAATGCAAATTAAATTTTTCGTTAAGACGGAGAAAGAAACGCAATAATATCACATGCATCTTACCCTTAGAACGTTCTAAAAATTCTTATTTTTGAGTTAATTCAACTTCTCGAAGAAGTGCCTGCTTTTCACTTTGCATCTCATGTCACCACCTGAAAAGAAAAACGCCATTTTCAGAATTCAAGTAAACGTAAAATGCTAAAAAAATAATAATAGATTAGATCATGGTAGAGATAAAGCAAAATATTTTTATTTGATTAATAATTTCTGTCTGACAAATAAAACACATTAAAAGTAGACGAGCGTAATAATTGAAGATACTTTTTTTAAGGAAGTGTATGGATTGACATGTTTGTTTTATACATGATTTGTGTTTCTTGCTGTTTCTTACGGAGTATCTTGGTTCCTCTATCTTCTTTTCGAGAAATGCTGATATTGCAGTACAGATTTTTTTTTCATTTATATCCTATTTCATTTACATACAAACAATTTTCTAGCACTTTTCATGCAGTTGTAAAATTACTACTGAGCTCAAAATTTAGTTTTTTAGTTGATGCAATTGCAGACTGGGACAGTTTTACATTTTAAAAACTTTCAATTAATGATAAGAAAAAAATTATTCATCTTTTAAAAATATCGGCCTTATGTTTAATATTATGTAAGAACATGTCTCCATGAAACTAATTTCAATGATGTTTCAATAAAATTCGTTATCTATACTTATTTGTTTATTTATTAATAACGCAGTGGAGCTGTCCCATTGTTGCTCCAAATACATATAATATTCCAATTAAATTTAGGATTTTTTTTATAATAGTTCAAATAATCTTTGGTTACAATTTTTAAAAAATCCAGCCTTTGTGGTCCATAGCACTCCAGTTTTAAAATAGCACTACAACGAGTTAAGATTTCATTCACTTCCTCTCAAAATGTAACCTGGTCTACAGCTTTTTTAATATATAATGTAATACTGTTGGGAGATACGTCGTTCTAGTACGGAATGAAAGATAAAACTTTTATAAATCTTTGTAATGCACGAAACATTCGTGTTTTCCGAAACTGGTTAACAAGAAGTGGAGCTTCCCACCTTTTTGTCCCCTTAGTCGCCAATAAATACAGGCTTTACGTCCCCCGAATCTACGTTTATCCCGCAATTAACTTTTTTTCAGCAGGTGCTTTTTATGTATTTCACCTATTCTATGGTTTTTTTTAACGCAGTCTTTTGAGAACCGTAAAATCAGGGCTTCACTGGAAAAACAGTGAAAACCCCCGATTTTACGTCACGTGAATCTACGTTTTTCCATACTTACGTTTTTTTAACCCAGTCCCTTCGGAAACTTAAGATCGTGGTTTCACTGTATTTCTGAAACACAAAACTGACAAAAAGTGGAGCTGTCTCAATTTTAGCACCGAGGTCGTCAATTGTAAATGCAGTGAAACCCCGGATTTACGTTCCCCGAATTTACGTTTTTCCCACAATTTAAGTTTTTTTCAGCAAGTCTCTTCAGCAGGTACTTTCTGTGCATTTCCCGAATTTGATGTTTTCCAGACCCTTGAGAAACTTAAAATAGAGGTTTCACTGTATATACAGTGAAACCCCCACTTTAAGTGTCCCGAATCTACCTTTTTCCATTCAAATTACGTTTTTTTTCAGCGGGATCTTTCTATGTATTTCTCGCATTTACGTTTTCCCATATTTTAGGTTTTTAATCCAACCCCTTGAGAAACGTAAAGTCGAGGCTTCACTGTTTTGCTGACTTATTCGTTGAACTCACTCACAATATACTGAAAACAAAAGGTTTTTTTTTTTTGGTTGCAAATCAATTCAAAGTTCTCATGCCATTCTGTATCTTTAATATAAAGCAATAAGCTCACGAAAACTTCTTTAAAAACTTACTTGACACTACATGACAAAAGCATTTCATTTCGTAGATTCTTTACCTTGGAGCATTTTTGTTTATTCAGCTCAAATGAATTTTGTGCTCTCTTAATTGCATCAGGAACATTACGAAAATAGAAAGACGAGCGGGCGATTTGCTTTTTTGCGTAGTTAATAATCAATATCTTTTTATCCGCGAAATTTTTTGCAGGTTGACATTTCCCTCTTTCACGAAGAAAGCAATTAGATAAATGAGCATTATTCCATAAAAAGCGGAAAGGAAAGCACGTCAAAGTAAAAACACGAAAGAAGGTAGAAATGTAAGAAAGGGAAAAAATGTGACAGAGTCTCATAGTTCTTCGAAATTCCGCTGCAAATGTCGCGAGACAAAATCAAAAATTGAATTATCACAAAAAGCTCTGAAATGTAACGAAAAATTGTGTGAAGGACTGGAGAGGGAATGAAAGGCTTGGAGAAGTCCTAAATGCATATGAAAGCATTTATTAGTTATTTTACAGAGCTTTTTTTTTCTGGAAATAGTTTCACTTTTTTTTTTTTTATTGCTTTTATAAAGAACACCCACATTTAAATGGCAACACGAGATTTTTCTGTGTACTAGCGCCCAGGTACGGAAGATAATACCACCCCTCCCAAGTAGCACATTTCGTTTTTTAAAGGTTGTAAAATGGTTATTAACGTTGTAACAACCGCTTTAAAACGTTTATAAAACGTTTAAAGGTTATTTGTGCTACCTGGGCTTTTATCATCCCCGTTGTCTCTCTCCTTTTCCTCCCAGTACTCTTTAAAAATTCAAATTCTCTTAGCCATTCAGAATTTTTGTCTTTTCATTTATTTTTAGTGCTAAATTAATGTTGTAATGTAAAAACGTACACAGCTATTAATTATGAGAATATTTTTTACCAGACGCGAGGAGAATTTCTGCTGCAAATTAAGGAAATTGCAAACAAAATCACACAAAACACAATCTCTAAATTTTGAAATTGTGCGTTAAATTTTTATTGTATAGTTCAGGAAGGCTTTGTGTAGATCAACTATACCCTGTGTAACTGGAGCTGGCGACTCAAAGTAAAATTAATGTCCCACTCTCCGCACTTTTCCCCTGATGGTTGTCATAGTTACGGCACTATGGACTTTTTACTCACTTAACTTTTTCAACTATGGTAAATGCAAGCGGTTAAAATTGCATTAAGCGTAAACTATTATTCAATTGAAAAATCAACGTTGAAAAGCAGAAGGCAAAGCAAAAAGTTCTTAGAAATTTTTGCTTTGTTTATGTATGACTAGATTTGCTAGAAAACGTTGAGAAATAGCTGAGACGTGAGGATATAAATAAAAGCATAAGCATAATTCGATAAACGTAAAATAAATGAAATGCCTAAACAGCAGTGCATAAAAAAAAGAGTAGAGCTGTTTTGTTTTGTACGGTTTCCATGGAAACGACACAAAATTTCTAAATTTGATACGCCTATATTAAAGTAACCGAGTATAGTTCTATCATAAGAATAATTATTATTATTACTATCACATTTATAATAGCATTAGAAATGTGTATATCTTATTACTAGCTGACCCGCTCTAGACACTCGAACTTCGAAAATTCGATTTATTTAAACTTTAATTTTTCGAAAAACAGTCACATAGTGAATTGTTACTCTTTGCAGATTTAAAAAAAATTAAATCATGACTTAATTTTGTATTTTTATCAAGTATTAAGGGAACACCCCAAAAAAAAGCACCTTTAAGAAATATTACTCATGCTTAAATAAATATTTTCTTTTCCGGTTTTCATGTAATAGAAAAATTGTGGCTTAAAATCTTGCAATAAGTTCAGAGAAGAAATTCTATGAAATTTTGATCAAAATTAGCCCAGAGGAAAAAAAAACGACAAAACTCATAGCAGGATCGAACCTGCGATCTCCACTTTCAAACTCAACGCTCTATCCAACCACGCCACTACATCTTAGTTTGCGTGTGCTTATTCATTAAAGTAAAGTGCAATAAAAAACAGAAAAAAAAATCTGTTTTCGGCATAAACAATTTGGACAATTTTTAAACAATGGGTTTATTTTTCGTTAATAGCCGGCACGATGAGCTTCAAAATGAGAGGTAAATCATGGAGTTCGATAAAGAAATGAGATAGTTCTAAAGTGGTAAAGGAAAAATTCCAGAGAAATAGTACAGGTACTGTCTGATTTTCTTAGCCCTTAGATTTTTTCTTAGATTTTTTTAAAGGGAAGAATAATAAGAAGCCTTTTGAGTCGTATCAAACAACGTAGAACGATGCTAATTTAAAATACATAGTTTAATTGAATATGTCAAAAGGATATAGCAAATGCAAGTTTTAAATTGAAAAGTTCAGGAAGTTGTTCCCACCGACAACCCATCACTCTTTTTTAGCGGAATGTTTTGCGAGTACTAGGCGCAGTTTTTAAGGACGGATAGTAAGGAGATTATGCAACATGTGTTGATAATAAAGCAGTGAGTAACCGCCCCTAAGCAAGGGCTAAGGCAGGAACATGCAATACACCTCCAACTCATTCACTCACTTCTTTATACCCGAGCTCTGCCTTAAAATTTACGAGTTGTACCGTTCCCATATGCGGTCGCTCGCTGGTATTCTAATTTCACATTAGCTACCAATTTTTTCGGCTCTCTTTGCTCCACAAGAAGAGTTTTGCCTCCAACTCGTTCATTTTCGTATTCCATGCTGATGAGGGCATCATAAGCCCGAAACTGCAGTCCATGGATCGAAATGAACGAGTTGGCGGTATATTGCATGTATTGATAATGTTCGGCAGGAAAATAATGAAACTGAAGACACAATGCATAGGAAAATCTCGATAATTTTTCTTTTGGATTTTGAAAAAAAATGTATTAATTCATGCTTCAACTATGACTGACAATACCGACTGTGAGTTTAAACTATCCACTTGCTTGTTTATACCGATATACACTATCAGTAGCGACGATATTTCGACGGCAAAACATCAAATGCTTGATTTTAAAAGCTCAGTGTCAGCGAATATATCGACCATAAATATCAATATTTCTAAGCATCGATTTTTAACATATAAACATGCACTGCACAATCACATCAAATAAATGATGGCAACGAAGAGAAAAAAACTCAAAAAAATACAACTGTTTTAAATATAAAAAAAAATATATTAAATAAATAGCACAAATATTATCAAATTGATTATGACAAATACTCCTCTAAGAACAAGGTGTCTAAAAACAATTCATTATTATTTAAGTACTTAGTCCATTTACTTATTAGAGAGCACTTCCTTTATTATTAATCCAAATTATCCCAGGAAACCTTTTTCAACGTTTCTTCCATGACATTTATTTTTTTCGCTGATTGTTGACCAAAACGTCATTAATGTGCCGCTGTAACTTTTATTATTATTGATTTTTTTCAAGTATAACATCTGCACATTTTTGCTGTCAAGTTTTTTGTTCCAAACTAAAACAGACTCTCTTTTAGCTTCCTAGCTAAAAAAAAATATAAACATAAACAGATATCTACCATTCACTGTTTTAGTTAAAACATCAATGTTTCATCCTTAGTTTTTACTCTTTCAAGCTAGAGTATAATTTAAGCTCATATGCAATAGCTGAAACTCATCTTCACAAATGAGGAACCAAAAGTCAGGGTGTTCTGTTCACTGTTATTTTCTTTTGTTGGCTATAGCTCAACTGGCAGTAGGTGTGCTACTTGCGTTGTCCCCTCAACCCCCTCCCCATTTTCATTTCACTATCTCTCTCTGTTCATATATATTTACCGAATTCTCAGCAAAAACTCCTACCAAAGCATATTTCAAAAGAATAATCCGAGAAGACATTTTAAAAACAACTTATCTCCTAAAAAACAGTTGTTAACCTTCGTTACTTAGGTATTTATTGCCTGAACTAAATAAGTTGACTTTTGGAGTAATAATTTTCTTCTCCGCCTGCGTTCATTACTTTTTTAGTTTTCATTGCCAAAACTTTTTAGTTTAACTGATACCTTGCAATTTTTTCTTCCTGCTCCTACATTTTCTCTTTTTCGAGTCGCATTTTCAGGATATCTATAACGACAATGAATCATCGGGTACTGTCTGATCTTCTTTGGTAAAACCTTCCGCGCATTTACGCATGCGTCAGGTCTTCTCTGATCTTACCAAAATAGGGGTGTTAGGTAAGATAACAATAATGGGAAGAATAATAAAAGGCATTTTGAGCCGTATCAAACAACGTTCTGACAATCTATCTGGCAATCACCCAGGATTGTACAAGGTGATTCAGTAATAGTGGGGTTTGGAACTTGTATAGTATTTTTAAGAGTAACAACGGAGCAAAAAAGAAATTTTCGTAGATATTTACATCAGTTATTATAATAAACTGCTTAATCAACTCACACGTTTGACTGTACAGCCGAGTGCATGGTATAAAATTGAGGTACATAAACTTAATTGGACTTTGGATGGAACTGTAAACAATAAACATAAAATATAGTTGATTTACTTTAAAACCAGCTCAATCTCAATTACTTTCATCTATAAGCAATTAGACAGTACGTCTGATTAAAAAAAAGACAGGAAGCAAAAATTAAATCATGCACAAAATGTTTTTCAAACAAATATTAATCTTCTGGAGTAATTAAACCTGCAAAATGTGAAATGTTGCCTCTCCTGTAAAATTTTCAAAAATGAATTCAACTGATTTTGATACTTAACACTTTAATTGTTGCTTTGTTGGTATGCTAGTTTAACCATCTGTGCTCCATATACACTACTTATGAACATAATTGATATGTAAACTGAAAATCTAATAGCTTAAAACGAGCAATTTTAGTATATATATATATATATATATATATATATATATATATATATATATATATATATATATATATATATATATATATATATATATATATATATATATGTATCGGATCTCGAAAACGGCTCTAGTGATTTTGATAAAATTTTGTATTTAGATAAAGTTTTGGTTTTTGAGTTCTCTACATTGGCGTTTTTTCTGTAAAAACGCGAGTCAACACCAAAAACCCCGCTTTTTGTGAATTCATTTTAAAAGTTTGAGAAGCTTTCTTTCGCTATTTTCTTTATGATTACTATCATTGTTACTGTTTCATAGCAGCCACGTTATATGTATAACAATGGATTTCATATTTAATCACATCAGCGTAAATTTAAAGTTTTATGGTATTTGGCAAAGGAATTTTGGCAACACGTAAGAACTGTTATTGTTTTTGAAATGTTAAAGAGACCGATCAAAATAAAGTTATTGCGGTGTGATTTTCATTTCATTTGGCGCCGAAGGAGCGGGAGGGGTTGATGAGAATGGATGCAGAGTCCCAATTCTCCAGAACGCATTTGGTTTCAATTGGTTTTGACTTTCACTTCACTTCACACTCCAGGATCCCCCGTGCATACCACAGCTCGTGGTTTAACTGGGATAGAGCCCTGAAGAGCGCTCTGTTCTTTTTGAACCAGAACCAAGGGTCGAGCAAACCCTTGGCCCAGCACCCCCAGAGGTATCGTTTCACTTGGAGTACTTTGTGTCCGCGACATTTTTAACTTCCCCCAACCACCATTAATCAAGACGGTGGATCTTTGATCGGCTGGGATCGAACCCGGGTACCTCCGGTCACGTGTCCGACGCCTTGCCGATCTGGCTACCACTGCCCACCCCAGACCAAGGTGCGAGCAATCACTGTGAGACAAGCACTTTATCAAGAGAACCTTAATCAATCTAAATCAGCGACAGCAAAATCTTAGCTAAAGCCAAAGTGGCTTCATCTTTGAATAGCATCTTTCCTCGACGAAGATCAGAACGCGTTGTAACAACCCCCACGGTGCGCATCGTTTAAATAACGTTGTGATGATGATGCCTCGTCCAAATAAGGTTGCGTTTTTTTAAATAAATTACATCTGTTTTAAATGCGTAATTGCAACTAAGGGCACAAAATGTTTTTCAAGTTTATTTAAATAAGTACTTTGAACTTTAATACGCTTTTATCAGTTTCTCTGGTGTGTATGTAACTCTGAATAAAAGATAAAACTCACGTTTTTTACAAAGATAAAAGATGTATTTAATACTATTGTGGAAACTAAAGGCTAAACTATATTATTGCACGTTGATGTGTTCAGGTGTTTCAGTTGTTTGTATGTAAGGGCCCTTGCTCCACATCAGCAGAAAACGCAACCGAAACCGAAGGCAGAAACCGAAAATCCTAGTACTTCCTATAGGAATACCATTTAATCCGTTTTACGTTTCTGCTTTATTTTTCTGCTTTACATCAATGTGGAGCAGGGCCCTAACTCTGAATAAAAGATAAAATTCACGTTCTTTGCAAATATAAAAGTAATATATTTAGTGCTATTACCAATACTAAAGGCTAAAATGTATTATATAAACTACTAGCAGTACCCGCACGGCGATGCCCGTGCAAAAAATGTAAAGAAAGTCAACTGAATAAATTTAAATTCACTCCACCCTCTTAAGTAAAATTATTATATTCTTTAATTCAAATGTGCACCACGACCTTTTAAAATATATTGATGACACTTTTAATGCCATTTCAGTTTGTAGTGTTCAATGCGAGGATTATTTTAGTTTTAAAGACTTTTTTCTTCTTTTCGTGTGTGTGTGACGAACTTATTTATTTTTAGCGAAATTTTTACGTTTCAATGGAACTTTTGACACAACTGTAGAGCCAAGATTTTCGAAAACTCTCAATGACCACAGCAATATTGCCCTTGAAATTTAATATCTCCCCAAAAACAACAGTGTTGTAAAAAAATCCCCCGCCAAGAAAACCTTAAATACTCAGCCTTAAAAAGTTATGATATCGAGTTTTCCCGCCAAGTTTGTGCCAAACTACAACTAACCTGTATGTATAGTTCTTTTAAATTGTTTTCAGTTTTGCCAGGCGGGAAGCTTTGTCTTGTGAGGTGGTTGCTTAATGAGTAAAAACTTCCCGCCTGGCAGGACTGAAAACAATTTAAAAGAACTATACATACAGGTTAGTTGTAGTTTGGCACAAACTTGGCGGGAAAACTCGATATCATAACTTTTTAAGGCTGAGTATTTAAGGTTTTCTTGGCGGGGGATTTTTTTACAACACTGTTGTTTTTGGGGAGATATCACATGTTTTTGCATTAATATTATTTCTTTGCCTGTTTTTTTTTCTCTTCAAAATTTACTTTGCATGTGTTTTTTTCCCTTCAACATTTTTCTTGGCGGTCCGACATCTGTGGTTTTCTTGGCGGCATGCATTTGGTGCAAAAGTTCAAGGATCTTCTTCAGTCTGGGATAAATTTGAAATCAATCACAATGTACCACCCGAACCGACGCAAAACAAAGCTAGTTGCTAACAATACTACGATTAAATTAAAAGTTAAAAAAAAAAACCCCAACCCTTACTGCCGATCTCATATTAAAATGAACTAAATTGAAGATCCCATTTAAAAGCCCTATGCAATAAAATCAATTACAAATATTTTATTTGTTAACAAATAGAAACTGGCAACAGATAAAATTATAAATCATTGAGTTTTCTTTCCTCGTGGCCCAACAATGAAAACATAAACGCTCAGATGTTGAACAGAGCTGGTAGATAGAAATCGGACCAATTTTAAGCATTAATAACTCCGGGGTGCGATGACCCCGGGGGGTAAATTTTGGGAAAATGTCCTCAATGTCTCATCGAGAATATTCATACCAAAAATCAACACTAAAGACCCCCGGGGAGAAAAGATACGGAAAATAAAAGCGAGGGGGAGGGGGTGGGGGGGTCGAAAAACCCCCTATGCCGAGCTTTGGGACAAAATAAATGTGGGTGCAAAAGCAGAGCTCAATCCGAGTTACCGTTTAGTCTGGACCCCTGTCAAACAATTTTTAAAAAGTGCGAAAAATAGCGATTTTATAACATATATCACCCCTCCCCCTGAGGGTCCTGGATGTTTTGCTTTAGTATGTGCCGTCAGGGGCCGCTGGAGATTGAGTATACCAAAAATGAACTCTAAGGATCTTTATGGGGCTGAGATACAGAGGGGTGAAAACCCCGGTTTGGTTACTCGCGTAAACAGTCCTAGTCGCTCTTTTACATTTTTATTGGCGACGGAAATTTCTTGGCGGCTTGTATTTGGTTTTCTTGGCGGGGCGGGACGCTCCCGCGTCCCGTGATAATTCACCGATTTAACCGTAATTTCAATGTAAAATTGGTCGCCAAATCTAAATTTATTAACATAGGGAACCGATTGTATCAGGTAGATCAGCCACAGCCATTCTTCCATGATTTTAATGTGAACATTAAAAGGAAAGAAATATAATGTCTTTCGTACCATCTCTTTGAAGTGATTACAATCTAACAGTGACCCTCAAATAATCAAGATTTCACTGGCCGGGAACCTCCTCTGAAGAAAAATTATTATATCCTTTAGTTCAAATGCGCTCCACAACCTTTTAAATTCCACTTAAAGTCATGTTAAAGTTTAAATCAATTCGCCAAATAAATATAAGAGACAGAAAGTTAAGTAAGTAACAGGAGATATTAATTAATCAAATTGAATAAATTTTCAAGGCTTAAATCTATACGCAAATTTAAACCACAAAGTAACTTCAGGGACAAAAGAGCAGCTGATCAGGAAAATGGCTCTAGTGTTTCAGTTCTGCGTAGAGTTAGGCCTTGAAAATTGACTAAATTTGATTAATTAATATCTCCTGTCCTAATTAACGGACAGAAACGTGCTAAAACTTTTCTTTTTCAGAAAAAAAAACCCTTTCCAACGATATATAATGTTTTGGGGTGGGGCGAGGTTTTCCCCCCTCAATTATGGCGGATACACCAAAAATGAGACTAATTAATTAATTTAAAAATAACTAATTCGAAATTAAAAATTTGGGCTTCGAGGTGCACGAGGGCGGGGTACGTTCGAATTTTTGAGCCAAGTTTCAGGTCTGTGGGTGCTGCGGGGGCTTCTGGCCAGCGGTTACAAACATACAGACAAACGAACACCGTCATCTTTATATATATAGATGTTACTGTATTACATGTTGATGCATTATAAGTGCATCTAAAAGCGTATTTTTTAGTTTTTTAAAACCAATTTAAAGATTATTTTAACCGAGCTGGGCTCGGTCGCCAGGTACTATATAATAAATAGCGCAACAAAACAGTGCCTAACGAATACCACTTGAAAATACAATTTCAGAAGCAACTGCATCAAAAGATATCAAATTCCAGTACATTCAACCTTCCAATGGAAGTATTGGAATCCAATTCCATCGCGAACGCATCACGTGCCTCAGCACTAACGCCGCCATTTCAGCATCCTAAAAATATAGATTCACATCGTATCCGAAATCCCAGCAGCGTTTCAGGGGTAGTTGTCGAGACCACATTTAGCATTTAAAAGTGCTCTAAAAATAGAAATAATCTTTCCACGTTTCCCGATTTGCCCGATGGAGATTTTTTGGGTTTCAGAGGGAATTTTCTCGTCCATACGGAAGTTTAAATCGCCAGCAGGAACAGCAAATTTTTAGGATTTGGTTTATTGTGGGACTTATGCCGGTGCTGGATGAAACGGAAATTAAGGCATTACTTACAAATTGTAGAAATCATTCCACTGTCATTATTAGATTCATGATTCAGTTTGTAACTTTAAATACACAAAGTTTGGCACTGCGAAGTGATCATCTGCTTATATTAAAAACTGAATATCTTTCTATGTATCTACATCCTGCTTCTTTCTCCTGAACGCCAACGAACTGGAAGTCGAACCAGGTACCGATAGATACGTAATATTTCAGGCTTCATTAGTTTTAATTTACATAAGGTTTGATAAAGGTACTCTGAAGAAATTGAGGAAAATCTTCAAATTTTTGCTCAAATTTAAAGCGATTTGTCCTAAATGATTAAATAGGAAATCCATTGTTATAAAACATGGCTGATATGAAACAGTAATAATAATGATAATTTTGAATTAATTCTTAACTGAATCCAACATGAAACTCATTGGCGGGCCATTTACGTAGTATGTCTTAAAACCTTATGAACATTAAATTATATCAAATAATATAACATCAGAATGAGGTAAAAGTTAGGGGGGGCGTTATACATCAACATGCCGCAGGAAGCTAATCTAGCTGCTCGGCAGCTACTCTATTCATATTTGACGATAGTAAAGTTGACGAAATCGGCAAGAAATTCTTATCAAAGATTCACTCAAAAGCGGTTTCGGCTAAGAGTTTCGCTAAACTTAGAGTGGGAAACTTTGGTTGAGATTAAATTAATGAAAAAAACTAACATATTTCGGAACATGCTATTTTGTAGCTGCTCTACTAGCTATATTATATGCTTAATTTTAAATACAATTTATTTGAAAGTAATTGGAATAATTGGAAAGTAATAGAACCAAGATCGTGAAAACTCATAAACAGAATGAAACAAATTGCTGTCGTAATCCCAAACGGAAAAATACAGGGTGTTCGTATTCTCTTGCATTGGTAAATAAAACTTACTTTTATATTTATGAATACCTCTTTTAATTTTGATCCCTTTTTCTTTCAAAGTTTTTACCACATCGTTAATACCCTTATTCGCATTCCTTTTTGCAGTTTGCTCTGAGAAGCTCTCAACAAAATCCAACCTTTAAATTACTTGAGTAAAAGTCTTAAAATACTCTTCAGTAGATACCGTCAGATGTGGATGGCTATAGAAATAAGAACTACTGGTTCGTATGGGGAGCCGTGGAGTTTCTCCTTAAAAGGGAGGCCTCTCTGTCTGTGGAGAACGCCTAGACAGAGTCTGCAATGTTATATTTCTCTTAATGTATCGCTTCCTTAATCATGCATTTTTATTAATGTGAAGTTCTCTCAATCATACATCCATATTTAGGTATGCTATATTTTATACACTTTTATGCAAGAAGCCTTTGGGAACCTTTCTTGGAAAATCTGCGGAAGGGCTTTAAGGCAAATAGGAAGGGCTTTCAGAAAAAGTTCAGTTTTATGAATATGACTTTAATCTATATACATAAAAGACTACTTTTGAAAACGTATGTCCGGGGTAATCTTCCAAACTACTGAACCGATTTTAACCATTTTTTCACCGTAGATAGCTACAGTAACAGGGAGCAGGATAAGCTATAATTTATTTCTAAACAGCTTAGTTTTAAGAAGTTATTATGGAAAACAGTTAATTTTATGTCATTTCCCCATTAAATGATTAAATTTTCAACCCATTGTTGCAAAAATTTGGTGCCATGCAGCAACAATATTGATTGTAATCATATTGAAAATTTTGAACCAAGTCTTCTCTGGAGTAAGTATGGAATTTATTGCCTTCTAAGGATTTTTATATTTATCTGAGCCAACAATCGCTAACGGGTGAAATAAAAAAAAAATTGATTTTGGCAATAGTTAGAGAATAGAAAGTGTTTATTGTCAAAAAAATTTCTAAATTAGGTACATAAGATGTTTTCACCTCACCAATGTTGTCACGAGGATAGAAACTAATAATGGGACTTATTTAACGAGCAATTTTTGGAAATGGTTAATTTCAGTGCGATTGATACTGTAAATATATATTTATTTTAATATACCAAGCTTATAACATTTCCTATTTACTCAAAGATTATTTGTAGCTTGCTCTTTTTTTAGCTTGCATTATTTTTTTTATAGTTTATCCATAACATAGCCATTGTTTACAGAAGTAGCCATTATGTTTATAGATATGCACTTTAGTGTTGGGAAATTTATGAATGAGTTTCACTAAACCACCCTACACCCACAGAAATCCGGGAAGGGCCGGATACCCGGCTAGTTAGAATATACAGCAAACTCTCGCTTATCCACAAGGGTCTCGGGGGGAAAAAAACACAAGTTATATAATTGATTTTTTTCGAAAAAGCACGAATTTAAATTTTGTTTTTTCTTAACATTTCTTACCCAAGAATACTTCAATGAATAAATTAATTTACCAGCGCGCTATCGTATGTATCACTTCTTCATAGATTTTATGTGCTTGAGAACTTCAAATGCAATTAATGTTTTTAGGTTATACCTATCGTTACTGTTGGTATGGTTTGTACATGCCACGTTTTTAGTGCAATGAAATTATTTTAAAGCAAAAAACTTTTTTTATCTTTTTACCAATTATTTTATGTTTTTTCGGATTATCCGCGATACCCATGCCGCCCGATTTCGCTGATAATCGAGAGTGCACTGTACAAAGTCAAAGGCGAGCATTATATTAAGAAATGTGATACGAAAAATAGCAGTAAAAATTAATTTTTATTTGTTCCTAAATATTTGTTTCTTAAAGAATAAAGATTTTTCAATTTAAACAAATCTGCCTTTTCCCCAATAGAATATAAATCATTAGAAGTCTTAACAAATAAGTAGACAAACAGGATTAAAATGCCTACATTTCACAAACTAACGCAAAAAACAAATCAAATAAATAACAAAAAGCAGCTTTTGTTTTAAACTAAAAAAAATCCGTGTGTTTATATTTCAATCAAATTATATTTCACTCCATCTACTAAACTTCAATAATGTGCTAAATGTCTCGCATCAGTTTTTTCAAGTGTACTTCATAAAGCAGTTTTTTAAAGAAAAGAAAACCATGAAAAGTACATATTCTAAAATGTTAAACTGCATTAAAAGGCAGTTACTCTGTAAAGAAGGAATGTTATGAACTAAATTAAGATTTTAGATACAACAGCAACCTTTTCAAAGCCATTAGCGTCTTGAAAGGAAAATTAAACATGTTTTGCTGTTTTCATTTTTAAATGACATTTTTACTTATAACTCTCTTCCTGTTGCTGTACAAATCTTTTTTTTTCGCTCACTCAAAATGCAGGTGAAAGAGTAATTCACATCATTTAAAATTTGTGTAAAAGCTTTTTAAAGCATTAAAATCTTCTCACTAATGGGTTACAAAAACAAGATTAAAAAGAAAAGCTTTTGGATTTAAGCGTATGTAAAATTTTACGCCCCTAATTTTTTTTTTTTTTTTTTTTTTTTTTATGCGAGTCTTATTTGTCTTCCTTGTAAAGTCTTATGACGAGTTTACGCCAGGTATAGGGTGTCCGGATCAAACGTACTCAGTTTGAACAGTCGCTTAAAAAAAAAGGTTTAAGCTCAACGAGGGTGATATTGGCAAAATTGGCAGCTAAACTCTTAAATTTACCGGCATTATTATTTTTGGGGGGGGGGAGAGGGGGGTCTCGTCTGATGCGCTTTATATGAGAGGAGAGAGGGAAAAACGATGTTCCCATAAGAGAAGATACAAGCTGTTCTCTGGTATGCAGTGCAGAACACAAATCCGTATTAAAAGAGCAAAGAATGGTTCAAATCTTGAGGTGTTCTTTTATAAAATCGTTCGAAACATCCAATTTACTTTTATTTCCTATTTTGTGTTTCGCACTGCATACCAGAGAACAGCTTTTGTTTCTTCTCTTTTGGGGACGCCATGCTTGTCTATGTCCCCTCATAAAAAACGCAGGCGCGTCAGATGTGACAAAAAAAAAATAAGTAACGGAAAAACTTCGAGAATTCAGCTGCGAAATTTTGCCAATATCACCCCCGTAATTAACCGGAATTTAGATTTGCTTAAAAGTGAGGGTCTAATCAAGGAATTTGATAAAGAAATAAGAAAGATTCGCGTAGTGACAGAAAAACGGGCAACCGAAATAAGTAAACATTTAAATTATTTCTTCTTCCGAAGCTCGACATAGCAAGCTAATAACAGGCTCTCGTTTATAGTGAGGGAAAAAAAGGCAGTTAAAACAATTGTCAACAGTGCTTCTTGTGATAATAACATTATTTGGTTTACCGACGACTGATGAAGTAGCGTGTTTAAACGAGGCAAGAGAACAAGAGGACAGGAAATTGCAAAAACAGCTAAATGTGTGTTATTTAACAATGGAACAATGAACATATAACCATGGTAGGAAACGAGATTGATTACCTCAGTGTTCTTTTTAATAAATTCTAATTTCTCTCACATTAATTTTCCTTTTTATTTCGAAAGGATGACGCATAGAAAAAACAAGTAACAAAATTATTGTTCCGTCAAGATCATAGCCCCCCCCCCCTCTCTTTTATCCTAATGCGTCCAGGGACTCCAATATGTTAAAAATGGTAATGAGGCCGCCACAGACATATTTTTGGAATTTTTTTGACGTTTATTCCTTTTAATATATAGAGAAACCTTGGGAAAAAACTAATTTTTACATAGAATGAAACAACAATTGACAATGTATTTTTTCAAAAGAGTAGAGTACATTGAAGTTATTCTCCTATACTTATTTCAGTCAGGAGACTCGATGCCAAACTCTTTTCCATTGACAAATTTATCCATTATGAAGTTTTAAAAAACATATAATGCTTGAAGCTCACTCTAAGTATTTAAAAACATCTTTCTAAACAAATGTCAAATATTCCTATAGATTAGTTGTCTAATGAACCAGATAGAACAACCAGTACACCAAACCATGTTAACATAATTACGAATGTTAAATGTTACATATCAAGACGTCAGACTTTTATCTTCGGCAGAAAAAAAACTTTTCCTTCCCCTTCAACCGATTGTTTACGCTTAATTTGTTTGCTGATCACGTTCAGGATGCTTCTTTACTCTCATTTTACCGAAAAACTTTCCACTCGCCTTACATTTAAAAAGATAAATAAAAGGATAAAAAAGAAGCATTCTTTCATTTCTTGGATAAAGAGATCTTTTACAGACGAGCCCAGACAAAACATTATGAAATATCTCAAATTTTTTTCTGCTGTATTTATCAAAGTGATTTAAATTACTATAACAACTATAGTCGAAGGAAACAACTAGAGTCGGGGCAAACCTAACATGGCAGCGTACGATATTCCTAGACTTGTAAGGTTCCGCCACACGGAAACAGTTCGTCTGTAAATCATTAATAGTTACTTTTAAAAAACTTATTTTCTGTGCAAAAAATTTAAAATAACTTTAGAATTAAGAAATCTATGTCATTAATAATCTCCCCAAAAACAACAGTGTTGTAAAAAAATCCCCCGCCAAGAAAACCTTAAATACTCAGCCTTAAAAAGTTATGATATCGAGTTTTCCCGCCAAGTTTTTGCCAAACTACAACTAACCTGTATGTATAGTTCTTTTAAATTGTTTTCAGTTTTGCCAGGCGGGAAGCTTTGTCTTGTGAGGTGGTTGCTTAATGAGTAAAAACTTCCCGCCTGGCAGGACTGAAAACAATTTAAAAGAACTATACATACAGGTTAGTTGTAGTTTGGCACAAACTTGGCGGGAAAACTCGATATCATAACTTTTTAAGGCTGAGTATTTAAGGTTTTCTTGGCGGGGGATTTTTTTACAACACTGTTGTTTTTGGGGAGATATCACATGTTTTTGCATTAATATTATTTCTTTGCCTGTTTTTTTTTTTTTTTTCTCTTCAAAATTTACTTTGCATGTTTTTTTTTCCCTTCAACATTTTTCTTGGCTGTCCGACATATGTGGTTTTCTTGGCGGCATGCATTTGGTGCAAAAGTTGAAGGATCTTCTTCAGTCTAGGATAAATTTGAAATCAATCACAATGTACCACCCGAATCGACGCAAAACAAAGCTAGTTGCTAACAATACTACGATTAAATTAAAAGTTAAAAAAAAAAAAAAACCCAACCCTTACTGCCGATCTCATATTAAAATGAACTAAATTGAAGATCCCTTTTAAAAGCCTTATGCAATAAAATCAATTACAAATATTTTATTTGTTAACAAATAGAAACTGGCAACAGATGAAATTATAAATCATTGAGTTTTCTTTCCTCGTCGCCCAACAATGACAACATAAATGCTCAGATGTTGAACAGAGCTAGTAGATAGAAATCGGACCAATTTTAAGCATTAATAACTCCGGGGTGCGATGACCCCGGGGGCTAAATTTTGGGAAAACGTCCTCAATGTCTCATCGAGAATATTCATACCAAAAATCAACACTAAAGACCCCCGGGGAGAAAAGATACGGAAAATAAAAACAAGGGGGGAGGCGGTGGGGGGTCGAAAAACCCCCTATGCCGAGCTTTGAGACAAAATAAATGTGGGTGCAAAAGCAGAGCTCAATCCGAGTTACCGTTTAGTCTGTAGCCCTGTCAAACAATTTTTAAAAAGTGCGAAAAATAGCGATTTTATAACATTTATCACCCCTCCCCCTGAGGGTCCTGGATGTTTTGCTTTAGTATGTGCCGTCAGGGGCCGCTGGAAATTGAGTAGACCGAAAATCAACTCTAGGGATCTTTATGGGGCTGAGATACAGAGGGGTGAAAACCCCGGTTTGGTTACTCGCGTAAACAGTCCTTGTCGCTCTTTTACATTTTTCTTGGCGACGGAAATTTCTTGGCGGCTTGTATTTAGTTTTCTTGGCGGGGCGGGACGCTCCCGCGTCCCGTGATCAATTCAAACATAATGTTTTGTGTTTTTTTAGAAAAAAAGATCACAAGCGTAACTTTACGTCACGTTATCTTCTGACCAGTAAAATTCTCAGTTCACTTGGCCTAGAATTGGACCATTTAAACTTCACTGCAAGCATTGTATAATCTTTGCCACAAAAGAAAACTGTTTAGATCAGTGGTTCTCAACGGGGGCGATACCGCCCCCCTGTGGGCGGTGTGAAGATGCTGAGGGGCGGTGAACATGTTTTTGGCAGTAGGGGGGTGGTGAATATATTTTGGGCGATAGGGGGGCGGTGGGAAAATTTGGGGGTCAGAGGAAAATAAATGTATTAGAATTTATGTTAATTTTAAAAATAAAAATTAAATTTTACATTAAATCAAGAGTCCAACTTTAATTATTTGTGTCTACTATAAGATAAACTTTTGCGCTCTGGAATCTTGAAACTCATTTCCTTACGTTTTTCCGAGGTGACTGTGTTTTTATTAAAATAGTTTAGCTTTTTTGCTTATCTTTTTTTCCTTTTCTCTTTGTCTCTTTTTTGCTGCGATTTGACGTTTTAGTGATCTTTTGTGTCCGACAATTTTGAGAGAGAATGCTATAGCTTTACCACGGAGAGATGGCGGATGACCTTGAAGCGGAAACGGACCTCTTTCATTTTGAAATAGCAAGAATAAGCGTCAAAACTTATTTTTTACTTTCTCGTGCATTTAAATTTTTACTTCCTGCCGTATCTTTCTGATGCTACCTATTACAAAATAAAGCTGTCCGTTTCCACTTCAAGGTTCCCCGCCATCTCTCCGTGGTCCAGATTTACCTAATAAAGAACCGTTACAATAAATAGCAGTTGCAATCAGAATTGCATGGTTGTATCTAATATTAGCCAATTCGGCTAATTTTGATCACACATAGCTAGATAAAATTCGAAAAAATTAGCCACACCATCGTTTGGTTATTTTTTAGCCGAACTGTTGAGTGATTCTTTTTACCATAGCAATGCAATTTCTGACAGTTGTAAAAAATGTTTAATATCGCATTTTTTAGTAATTATCATACGTGTAAAAATACCGTACTGCATCTGCAGGTAAAAATGGTCAAATTAAATTCTCAAGCAGCCTTTATCCTGGACTGTGAGCTATAGCCAAAATTTTTTAATTCGTCTTCTCCTCTTCCTACCTCGTTGAATGAGGATTAAGTGCTGTCACCGACCTAGTTGCAAAGCAGAAATACCATGTAGAAATATTATATCTTTCATATTTTGAATGAGAAAAAAATGCTTTGCTTCTTTATTTTTATTGCATCTGATTGCTTCCTTCATTTTTTGAGTAAAAAATTGTTTTAGTTGTTTAATTCTATTTTATTGTACTATTATTCTTCCAAAAATAAAATATTTTAAATCCTAGATTTGTTTTTTATTTCTACATTCGTCATTTTAATTCTAATAATGACCCCCTCCCCCCAAATGAGAAAAAATATATCTTGTTTAACCGTTTTTTTTTAAATTCTGGAAGGAAATTACTTTAAACTTTAAACCTCGATTCGCACTCCCCCTCACCTTTAACATAAAGGGGGGCGTTGGAAAAAAATTCACTCAAAAAGGGGGCGTTAGCCGTGAAAAGGTTGAGAAACACTAGTTTAGATAATAAAAGACAATAGGGTAAAAGCATCAATAGTCGACCATTTAAGAGATCTTTTGTTAATATTGGTTAACCTGGAGCTTTCAACTATCAATACAGCAACAAAAACTAGGGAAAACTTTAGAATGAATTTTTCTGATAGTGATTCACCAACTTGTTGCAGAATTTAAAAGAAAAATTACATTAAAATCCAATCTGCTGTCAATAATAGTAAATGCTCCAGTTGTCGGCCACAGAAATCCAGTGCTCGGTCACGTTGAACCCAGTAGTCGGAGGCTTCATTTTCATTGATCTTATGTGATATGGATGATTGAATTTAAAAAAAAAAAAAAGAGAAATTTTCAGGCACCATTACACTTCGTCTGATCCCATTTTTCGTGGTACCTCTGGTACTCGAGAGTGTAGATGATCTTGTTTTTAGTGTACTTTTTGATACACCATGTGCTTTACTTATTTCTAACTATTAATCTATCATTTATTTTAGACAGTACACTTGGCACAGTACTCGCAGGATATTGATGTAATTTTCATCTTTATACTTCAGGTGCCTAAAAAAGCTTTTATTTTAAAAACTGCACTACAAAAAAAAGTATTTCTTTTCTGAATAACGTCTAAAAATATGTCCATATCAAAAAGAAAATAATTAAATACATCAATAGAAGCTTCATAAGGGTATGAGCATAAATAGTGCAACTTTTTTTTTATCATCGCTTTATCGTATTCATTCAATTTATTTTTAGTACTACAGTAAAAGATAATAAAAGTCAAAACTACGAACCTACAAAATTTGATCCACACAACTAGCAAAAGATCGAGTACACCTTAAACGAACTTTCAAAACTGCAAAAACAATACCATTCAAGTGCGGAAGACGCACGTGAGCCCAGAACTGAAATCAATTCGATCAATACCTCCACCCGAATTGATACAGTTAGCATTAAACTCTTCCAAAACATTTTTCCTTCGAGGAAGGGAACGGAAATTCCATTTCTGTCCTCCTTTCTGGCTTTCCTCTTTCTTTGGCTACCAATTGCTTATGCATATTTCCTTTGCCAGTCAAACGAATTCCGGACATGCATTTATTCGTGTTTTCTTTTGTCTTCTCCGCTCCCTCCGAACTGGGGTTGAGAGGCTCCCAGACTGTGGAAGCAGATACTGGGATTGTGAGTTTCAAAATGTATGTAAATTTATAGCAAACGCCTTTGGATTCTGTTTTAAATATTCTTTTGTAACTGCCCGAAAAGAAAAGAAGGGATAAAGATTCCATAATCCTACTTGAAGCATTGGAAATTTTGTTGCACCTGTCGACGAAACGTTTATCGGCTTGTTTTCTTGAAGTAAAAAATATTTTACGAATTGTACCTACTATTCAATCATTGTTTTGTTTAGTTTTAGTTCATCATGTTAAGTTTTTCAGCTACATAGGATACAGACTTAATTTAACACGACGCACTATTTATTGCGTCAGCTGAAGGGTTGTAAATCCACATATAGCCAGCTGAATATTTTTTCTGTTTTAAGTATTAAAATTCAAACTATAACATTCTAAATTTTCAATCGATTTTAAGTGGCTAAAAAAAATATTGTTGATATGTTTATGCAGTCAGCTGACGTATAATCCACTACTTTCGAGCCAGCTGAATCTTTCCTTTTCTTTTCTACAGGATATAATTCAAATAATAAACGAAGTTTTAGACGGGATGGTATCACTTATATGAGCTCGTGACGCTCAGACTTAATTTACGCTATGCACTATTTATTACGTCAGCTGAAGAGTTTTCCACCCACATGCCCACTGAATGTTTTTTTTTTTTCCATTTTAAGTATCATTCGAACTGTAACGTACTACATTTTCAATCGATTTCAAATGACTATTTTTTTTTTTTTATTTTACATGTTTATGCAGTCAGCTGACGTGTAATCCACCACTTTCGAGCCAGCTAAATATTTTTTTCTTTTCTATAGGATATGATTCAAATAATAAACGAAGTTTCAGCCGTTTTGATTTCACTAATTTTTTTTATTTCTTTTAACACACTTGGGAGGCTGCCGTTGCCTAACCCACCCACGGTACCCCAACTGAAGTCCACGAGGCTTTACGAAAATCATATCTACTACAGAAATGAAAATTAGCCGGTATGAAATCAGTCACCAAAACCTGTCCTTGGCTCCCGGACTATAAACAAAATTGCATGTACTCCCTGCAATCTGTATTTGTGCCATGTTTGCAATGATCTGATCGTGTGTACAATATGCATCAACTGCACTTCAAGGTCATGCCACGTCAATGTTCTTTCTGGAGAACGTCATTGCGGCAAAAGCTTTCAGTCCTTTTATTGATTTTTCCCGAAAACCCCTCTCACATTTCCCTCCTTCGCCACGTCTCCAAATTTTCTCGCACTAAACGAATAATTGATACACATCTGATACACGTTTCCTTTCATTAAGTAAATAATCTCGCAACACGTGACACGATGTTCTACCGAGGGTCTGGGGTTACCAGTTCGCAGAATGGTCTTTTTTTTCTTTAATCATCTAGTAATGACCAGACAGAATATTTTGATGCTAATAAAGAATGCCAAACGTTTTCTTTCATTAGCCTGCTAAAAGGTTGGTATGTCCGGAAAAGTGTCAGGCATCATATCACCGCTTAAAAAACATCCTCTTCGTGTACAGCCGAATTCATTTTTGAAATTCGATTGGACTTGAGGGTTTGACGAGAAAGGAAATTAATCACCACTAAGAAGAGAGTTAGCCCTTTTAGGGCTATTTGAATCGAATTTGTGCTACTTTAAAAATAGTATTTAGGTGGACATTGGATAAAGAAAATAAATTAATTCAGAAACCTTTAGGCTATTCAAGCTCAGGTTGAACTTGGCTACAGTGACATCGTTTACAGTGACAACTATTTTAATGTCAAAAAAAGTATCTTTGAGTGTCACATTTAAACACTATTGTGTTTATTATGTTTAAACACAAACATTGGAACCGTTCAGTTCAAAACCTGTTAAGCGACAAGCTCGAAAAGTTTGGAAAAGCATTTTTAATATTTTAAACTTTATTTTAAAATTTTCTCCAAGGATTACAATGTAACTGTAATGTAAACATATAGAGATATATTTCTTTCAATAAAAAATGTTGCAATTGCGATTGAATAATTTAGTGTGAGGATATACAACAGCGTTTTCCAACCGGCAGTACGTCTTCTAATATTGGCGATGCGCAACTTGCTGGTTGGTGGCTCACAAAAAAGAATCAGTGGCGAACATTAAAAATAAATCAAAGAATATCACAAAGTTTTTCAAACCTATAATTCATCAAAATAGTTTTTATTACTAAAATTAAACAATACAGTTACACAAACGTTACAAAATATTTACTGCACATTAAAATTGGAAATGTTGAGGTCAAGAAGGTGATTTACCTGATATACGGAATTTCCTAATGTAAAACATGTAAAAATTCCTGATTTTTTTTAATGTACCTTGCCATTGCGGTACCAGCCTAAGTTTTGGTGTGGGGGAAGAAGTGTTAGAGCTGCTATATATATATATATATATATATTATATATATATATATTTATTTATTTATTTATTTTTTTTTTTTTTTTTTTTTTTTTTTTTTTTTTTGAAGAAATTCTATAGGGGCGTGTTTTGAGATAGTCATGGTCAAAAGTTACAGTAAACTTAATCCTTTAGTAAGAAAGTAGCATTATATGGACAATTCTCCATAAACTCGTCATTTTTCACACGAAATCTGTCCGCGCATGGTTTTTTGAAATGTTCGCACAATTATAATACTACTGCTTAGAAAATGGATCTATTACTTTGGCTTGAAAGAGGGCCGAAGGCACAAATTGTGGACATAATAACTAATATGTTTCATAATCAAACTAATTGACATTAATAAAATTACTTCCCAGAGGACTGTTTTCGCAACGACCCTGATGCATACTTTCATCACAAATGTGGCTCTCAAACTAAACAAAGCATCGTTTCAACACCGTTCTCAGCAATTTCAGCAACTTCACACTGATTGCTTTAAAATGCATGACAAAAAACATTTGAAAGAGTAGCAGATTTTTTCGATTGGAGCTTTGAATTTGTGGCAGGGGACTGTTTGAAAAATCTTCGGACAGAATTTATATGGCATTTTTAAGTTTTAGAAATACGTAATTAGACCGTATTTCATAAAAAAGATATAGTTGCATTATATTCTATCTTTAGATATTCATTGCCAAATTCATGTTGTGTTAATAGGTTTTTTGAAATATTGCCTATAAGTGCTGGATTGGAACAGAGAGGGGAGTGTTTTTGGTGCTTAGATAATTTCTAGAAAAAAAATTAAAAAACATATAATGCTTGAAGCTCACTCTAAGTATTTAAAAACATCTTTCTAAACAAATGTCAAATATTCCTATAGATTAGTTGTCTAATGAACCAGATAGAACAACCAGTACACCAAACCATGTTAACATAATTACGAATGTTAAATGTTACATATCAAGACGTCAGACTTTTATCTTCGGCAGAAAAAAAACTTTTCCTTCCCCTTCAACCGATTGTTTACGCTTAATTTGTTTGCTGATCACGTTCAGGATGCTTCTTTACTCTCATTTTACCGAAAAACTTTCCACTCGCCTTACATTTAAAAAGATAAATAAAAGGATAAAAAAGAAGCATTCTTTCATTTCTTGGATAAAGAGATCTTTTACAGACGAGCCCAGACAAAACATTATGAAATATCTCAAATTTTTTTCTGCTGTATTTATCAAAGTGATTTAAATTACTATAACAACTATAGTCGAAGGAAACAACTAGAGTCGGGGCAAACCTAACATGGCAGCGTACGATATTCCTAGACTTGTAAGGTTCCGCCACACGAAAATAGTTCGTCTGTAAATCATTAATAGTTACTTTTAAAAAACTTATTTTCTGTGCAAAAAATTTAAAATAACTTTAGAATTAAGAAATCTATGTCATTAATAATCAATTCAAACATAATGTTTTGTGTTTTTTTAGAAAAAAAGATCACAAGCGTAACTTTACGTCACGTTATCTTCTGAACTATATATATATCTATCTATCTAAAACATTTGAAAGAGTAGCAGATTTTTTTCGATTGGAGCTTTGAATTTGTGGCAGGGGACTGTTTGAAAAATCTCCGGACAGAATTTATATGGCATTTTTAAGTTTTAGAAATACGTAATTAAACCGTATTTCATAAAAAAGATATAGTTGCATTATATTCTATCTTTAGATATTCATTGCCAAATTCATGTGGTGTTAATAGGTTTTTTGAAATATTGCCTGTAAGTGCTGGATTGGAACAGAGAGGGGACTGTGTTTTTGGTGCTTAGATAATTTCTAGAAAAAAAATTAAATTGTTATCTCTCCAAATACAATTTGGCTACAAAATATTAATGCTTTACTTGTATTAAGAGCGATATTACTTTTAAAATACTCGGTCCGGACAGCGAATTACGAGTGAACAGATAATCGCCCATATATCAAAAGAGAGCTCCATTTTCTTGCTTATTCATGGTTTTTGAATTTTTATTCTACTGTAATTAGGAGTGAAGTTACAGTCATTTGTATGTAGCCACTTTTCGTTTTTTTTTAGCACTTTCTTCTGTTTTTACAGCTCTGTATTTCGTACAATTCTTTAAATAAAAATCTAACAATTGGCAGGAAGACTTAGCTCGTCATATGTGTTCCACACCAAATTTTGTCAAAATCGGAAATGTTGAGGTCAAAAAATTATTTTTTTAATTGATTTCACGTGGAATTGCCCACAAGCGGAAAAGAGACAAACTCTCTAGAACCCATTTGTAATCGAGCTCCTAAAATGTTACAAAAGTTAAAACATCTTCGATTCTTAGAGATTGTTTTAACCCTTTATGCCCTGTATTAATTTATAAATGAATTATATATGTGTTGTTTTTCTTAGTCGAAAATGCATCAAATAACATATGCACATTGCAGAGTGTGTAAAAATTTTGACAATCGCTAGAGCTTAGGCCTTAGAACCGGTACTAGCCGCTAAGAAAACTGTTTCCAATCACTGACATCAACTGTCGGCCTCTCATCAAAGTGCAAGGAATGGTACTTTCACCATTCCTTGTACTTCCATCTTTCCTTCCATTCCTTCACCAGCGGTAGTACCAGCAAGGTTCCAGTCATATTGGATTAATAATACTAAATTAATGTAAGCGGTACTTCTGAGTACCGTCAGGGCATTAAATGTTAAACATCGCATTCAACAATAACGCTAAAATTCTACGTCAACCTGATATTCATACTCTACAGCTAACTAATAAGAAATAAGTTGCCTCAAGTTCGTCTCCACTTTCACCAGAAGGCGTTCAGGCCATTTCCTCACAGAAATGCATCAAAAACAAGTTAGGACATTAGTTACGAGCCCCTATTAATATCGAGCCGTACATCAATGTCTAAAAGGTCTGGCGTGAATTAATCACGCGACGATATCCCTTCGTTCAAGTGAACGTTTCAGGTCTGAATTCTGCATCTTACACGAGGGTGAATGTTACTGATATGTTAGCGTTCCAGCAGATATGCGTTATGAGCAGCAAAAGCAGCCATTTCTCAGCTGGAATGCTTTCATGTGGTGGAAAAACACTACCCGTTCGAATCAAAAAATGACTATTTGTAAACATTCTAAATCTTACAAATTTTGAATTCTAGCTGTTCAAACTTATTTTTCTATAACTGATTCCTTTTTCTTAAACGTTAGTAGTTTTACCTGTGGTCTTATAATTGCGATTGTAAAAGTTTTCTTTTTCTTCCCCTTTCTTTTGAAAAAAATTCAATTATGCCACTAGAAGCCATTAAAATGTGAAATAATCTTCCAATTACTGAAAAAAAACTGTCAAAACATTTAAAGTTCCATTATATACTGAAAAATTATTCTACAACTAAATAAAACGTATAAACTTAAGTAACAAGTAAAACAATTCGCCAAATATCTGTATCAAAGAGTTGAACAAGTACTTTATGTTCAAAAACAATACAAAATTAAAGAATAAAGAGCAAGCATAGATTCTGCTACAAATATATAAAGTAAATAAGTTACCAAGCGCCAATATATTCCTATTCTAAACTCTTAACTTATAACTATTTGCAGTTGGAGAGTTTACAGATAACTAAATCAATATTAAATGTACGCGTCAACAAGGATGAACATGAGCATTTAATTTCGTAATTCCTTCTAAAAGTCACTTTGATTTGGGAAATATTTAGATAATTATAATGCCCCCCCCCCATAAAAATCCTTTAAATAATATACTATTAAACAGAACTTACAAAATATAGTTTGTGTGATTTTACTAGTGAAAAATATGATATTGATCTATTATTCTTTGAATCACTGCCTGTACTGTTTAATCTTTTATCGTACGACCTTCCTCGCATTTGCTCATGCCTGAGATCTGTTCTGATTTTCCCAAAACAGGGGGGTTTCCCCAACCAGGAAGTAAAAACAAAGCACCGGCAATTGCGTCTTCTTACCTATCACCGCCCCTTTTTCAAATGGAAGCGTTCATGACTGCCAGGCGCACCTTTCGTGGTTAAACCGTACTTGCAATGGTTGATAAGCCCTACCATTCCGTTTCACGTAAATAGGGAAGATCAGAGTACAGTGGGACACGAGGTGCAGAGGAAAAAATAGAATTTTTCCTATAATTCAAGTGCGAAAAACTAAAATGAGTACACCATATTTTTGTTCACATGTTTGTCAGTGCCATGGAGACTAGCCATTCTCAATGTCCCACATGTCTTGGCAACCTGCGCCTCCACATGGGACACAGTGGGACAACTTAAGAGCTTTTCTTTTCTTTTTTTAAGAAACATAAGAAAATATTCAAAAAAATTACTTTAACAACGAAAGAGTTCCATAATCATGTTCTGCAATTAATTTCTTTAACACTACACTTGAAGAAATTAAAAGAAGCAAACGGTGTCCCAATGTGCCCCGCTCTCCCCTACTTTTTTATAATTTTATATTTTAGGGATCTAACACACGTTTACTAATGGTTCAAAAAAATATCTATGACATAACAATTACAGCAAAAGCTTTCCAGATAATACTTAGACGTTTGAAACCAGAACATTTGTTTGAATGTTGAACCTTTGATATTGTTATGTTGCGTACTTTTCCCTTTCATATTTTAATTCTAATTACAGTATAAACCGAATTCATATCATAAGATGAAATTCCACGAATTGCACATGATTGTTCTATAGTATTCTTGAAATACCACTGAAAACTAAAAACATAGTCCTGACCTTCTAATTTGTCATTCACCTTCAGTTTCTCAAGCGCTCTTGACATAATAAACGCACAAACCAAATCTAAATATAATGCAGGTATCTTAAAACCCTAAATAAAGTGAGAGCATATTCAACAGACGACCATTTCTGACATGAGGAAACAGAAAAACTCGCAGCGGTGATTAGATTAATCTGGCGATTGGCAACTCGTGTCATGCATCGGCAGTGAAGCATTGCCTTCATCAGCCCTGAAGTTTATTCTCGCTTTAAAGTGGCCACAAAAAACCAGAATTGAAATCTTATTCTAATAAACTATGCTAAACGTTCTAATTAAATGTTATCAAGCACGTTTCCCAACAGATCATAAATTATGTTTCGTATCTGTATCATTTGAAACTAATTTAATTAACATAAGCTATTAAATAAATTTCGCTTGAAAGTTTTTGGAATTTGTGCTAAAACTGATTGTCGATTGTCCTATGGCACAACTTGGGAACTGACACATTCCCAAGTTTTCTCCTGAAGGGGTTTTATGTAATTATAGCAGCCATAATTTTCTTCATCTGGGAGGAGGGGGATCATATCGTACTAATGTACATCATACATACATATTGACATACTTAAACTGGCAATGTAGTTGAGAACTAATTGTTCTGAAGTGGTTAAACTCCAAGCTCGTTTCAGTGCACTGCGTTTCTGTTAACGGCAATTTTGGGAGGAAAAGGGGGGGGGGCAGAAACTCTGAAGAAAATTGTTGCTTGAAACAAATTTTGCAACAAACTTGGAAAGTAAAAGATTCGAATTATTTTGGAATGCAAATTGAAGAAATATGTATACCTCCTCATATTAGACAAAACTACTCACTTATAGAACTAATTTAACATATATGTAAAGGTACTATATATAATAGTCCTTTAGTACTTGAATATCTTTAAGATATTCATGCACAATAATCAATAACGAATGTTTTTAAGTGAGCCAGTGAATTCAATAAATCATAACTGTGACTTCAAAGCTGTGAAAACTCACTCGATAACATTAAGAAGCATAATAATTAAACGCAAAATTGACGGATTAGTAGTGCAATGGAATAAGTACCCAATGAATGTATTTAATTTTTAAGTATTAAAGATTGAAACAGGAACGAAAACCTATATAACGGTACTTTCATGAGAACTTTTTATTTTTTACCTAAATAATACAAGATTTGGAAATAATACATTCAGAGATAAATGCAAACTTATTGGCGCAAGTAGGAACTATATTTTAAACTAGCTAACGTACAATATAAAACTAGTTCGAAAACAAATAAACAAGAATAAATATGTATCAGAGAACTTACCGTTAATTGCATTACAGAAAATAGTTTTTCAATTATTATTTATAACACAAGTTTTATTCCGTTCGAAATGTGTACTTACTATACTGTTAGTAAAAAATAAATAAGCACATATTTACAGCAATTAAATAAATGAATTGTAGGGGGGGATTTGTATGTCTTATAATACCTCGTATTTACAGTTGCAATAAAAAAAAAGTTTCTTGGCTGTCTTCTCCTGCATTTCCTTATTTTTTTCTCGAACAAAAAAACTACACCCTAGGAAAAAAAAATTTCTCGATAGGACGGAACTTGCTACCAATGTCAAATACTACAAAGCATCTTTAATTATCACACTGAAATAATAATTAACATACTATTGCGGGGGGTTTACCTTGAGTTAAAAAAGTGAATGCCTAGTAACTGTTTTCTCATAAGTCAGGTATTATTACCAGAATTATCTGGAACCTTTTTTCTGTTTAATTATGAAAACATCGATATAAAAAAAACATCTATGTTAAAAAAATATCGACCATAAAACATCGATATTTTCGAGACATCGAAGCACTAATTTGTAGTTCTTCATAGTTATTGAGGTATTAGTGATTTCTGGAGAAAATAACAATGGGTACAAATAAGGGCTGTATTCAAAATAGCAAATTAACGACCTTTGATCTGGTATTATTCATGTAGCAAAAGTACTTAAAAAGTATTAACTAGACCAAGTAACAAGTAGAAATAAACACTAGACATTCAAGCAATATTAAAATATTCAAACAATATCTTCAAGCATGTATCCACATCCTTCGCGTACTTAGTTCAACAATTTTTGTAAGCGAGTAATCGCCTTTGTTAACATCGTATGAAAAAATAACTTACGCATAGCGATACGAAAAAATGTATAATATTTTAAACAAATATAAAAGTGAGAATTTTTTTTTATCCATTGCAATGAAAATTAAAACAAAAAAGAAATAAAATACCGCTTGAAAAGGACCTTTTTATGAACAAGCTAAAAATTTAATAACACAGTTTGAACATTTTTCTTGTTTGAACCAAATATTTAACATGCGCCAAATACTTTTAAATCAATGCGTTTTTATTATTTACCTTAACTATGCCTGCAGACGTCGCCTTCAAGAATTCTCATATAACATTTTCCGCAAAAGTTCACCGATAAAAACTTCGTTTCAGTATAAAACCCATTCTAATAGCACATACTAAAAACTGGTCTTCTGCACGTGAATGTTTTTCCGCTAGGTCTCGCTTCGCTGCACTTTTCACGATTCATTTAAGGAAATGTGACGTCATATTTTTAAAAACTAATTTCTTCTTCTACATTATTTCTCTCATACATTAAAATTTTTCACTCTACTACATTAGTGTATAGCTGAAAAACTGAAGAACTTCTGATTAAAAAATTAGTTTTCAACGATTTTTTATTTTTCAATGCGTAAAATTTCATTTTGAATCGTAACTTTAAAAAGTTTGATGACTACGAACTGTGTATTAGGAAATAAAAAAAGTCATTAGCCACATACAGTTTAGATTAGCATGTCCCAAACTTCTTCAACCACGAAACACTATTTTTTGTGACATTTCCACTCCCTCATATTTTACACAAGAAAATAATAATAAATAAGTAAAGAAAAAATATATATCTTATTAGAATTGGGGGGGGGGCTGACTTAATTTTGATTATATGAGTTTACTGAAATAGCGGATTATTTAATTTAACTTATATTAGGAGTAATTACTTTTGCTTCTGATTATAAATTTAAATGATATTCAATAACAATAAAGATTTAAGAAGCAAAAAATTTGCTTTTTACTTACTTAAGTAAAATGTGAACGATGAAGAGAATGGGATCTTAATTTCCCTCTTAAATATTCATAATAAAAACTTTCAGTTGCATGTTTTTATTTTAAATTAAAATAATATACAATTGCAGTTGCAATATTCATAATAAAAACTTTCAGTTGCGTGTTTTTATTTTAAAGAAAAAAATATACAATTGCAGTTGCAATATTCATAATAAAAACTTTCAGTTGCAAAAAGTTTCACCAAATAAAATAAATTGAAGCAAACTGCTTGTCAAACATTGCCAAAACAAAGTTATTGAGGTTGAAAATTGACTACTTGAATTTTAAATAAAACGGGACTTAGAACAATACTTAGGTAATAAGTTCCATTTGAATGAAAAATGGTCCATCAAATAAATTCGCAAATCTGGAACTTCAATCCGCCACCATGCGGTGACCGAAATTAGCCAAAGAGTTACTGTCTGATTTTCTTAGGTAAAACCTTTCACGTATTTACGTATGCGTCAAGTCTTCTCTTATCTTACCAAAATAGGGGTGATAGGTAAGATAACAATAAGGGGAGGTATGGGTCATTCCGACGAAAATGGTACAAATCATGTCTGAAACTCTTTACTTAAGATTATCAATTTAAATAATTTCCACCAACTAATCATATTTTTTTTTACTGATTTTATATTTATTTGTGTATAATGAAGTGTAAATAACTAGTACATGACTCATTTGTGAAAGGATTTTAAATATTTTGATCACTTTGGTTAACAGAGTGGACATATAACAGAGTGGACAAATAAGCCTTTAAAAATTTCTGTATAATCACAAAGAAAAGTTAGAATTACAGAGCAAGCATAAAGTGGAATAAACAGCCTAAAACTGTAAGTCTGTCTGCAATTTCCAGAAAAAATCTATTTTTTTCATCATGAAATCGGCTCTAACAGAGTGGACATCCAACAGTCCAAATTAACTACCATAAGAAAAGAATTAGGCTCACCCTGGTTGTTGACTATATAATTCAATGAAGCAAGCTAATTACGGCAGTTATACTACCTATATTTTTTAAAAAATATATCAGATTGAATGCAAGTGTTTATTTTATTTCCAAAAGGCATATAACAGAGTGGACAATTCGAAACATTGTCTAGGGACAACGATAAATAATAGTGTTTTTTGGGGAAATTTTTTTCCATTTGCGTAATAATCTGCAGAAATGGTGTCAGAAGCATCTTTTGTGCAATCCAGCGTCATTTATTTTGTTGTTACATTTCAGCTTAATTTTAAATCACATTTAAAACTCTAACAATTTGAAGCTGGGACACGTCATTTTCTCCTTCTTCTGACAAAGATCATTTTTTTTGCGTCATTTCTAAATGGATTATACCTAATCAACTGATACTTGACGGCCCAAAATTAAATGGAGAACCAATGAAAAATACACTTAATGGGTGGTTGTTATTAAAATTGATTTTAAAAAATTCTAAAGTCTCGGACATGATTTGTACCATTTTCGTCGGAATGACCCGTATAATAAGAAGCATTTGGAGCAGTATCAAACAACGTAGAACGATGCTAATTTCAAATGCGTATGTCAGTTGAATGTGTCAAAAGGTAAGCAAATGCAAGTTTTAAATTGAAAACTTCGAAAAGTTCCCAACCACAACCCAGCACCCCTTTTTTGAGTGGAATGGTTCCCGAGTGCTAGGAGCAGCTCTCACGGATGTACAGTAAAACATTTAACTCTAAAACATTAAACATTTAACACTTTCGTGATGATCAGCAGAGCCAATGCATAATTTTTCTACGTTGACCAAAGTGGAAAATTGACTGGAAAAGAAAAACTTTTTCAGTTTTCTTGTTTTACTTAAGAATTAGCTAGCTCTATTCCATCTGAACGGAAATATTATTTTTTTTCCCGATATTTCAGAAATACGCATAAAATCAAGTATCTCCTGAACATATCGAGCTCAAAGGTTGAGGTAGATCGCTACAGTTTAGTTTCCAATAACTGACTGGCAATATTTTCAAGTTAGTGAACTTCTAGAGCAGACGACAAAATGAGATGGCGCTTTGATCATTCCGAGCGCGGAAACTTGTCCGCGCACCGAGCCGCCTTCCGCCTCTCAGGATTCCCCCCGACTCGGGCGGCGAAATTCGATATCCTGAACTTCCGATCAAGGGCAAGGACAAAGCATTGAATCGAACGGGCTGTTCATGACAGAAATCATGTTTGCTCCAGCTACAGTAATATCTTGAGCTCTGTGACAGCGAATTATATTGCGGGTGGTCACGTGAGGGGCCTTCCTTTTCTTCCTGTCCATGTTCGGTTATTCTTGAAGTATAGGAATTGCTTTATGTCTTGTCTCTTAAAAACAAAATGGCGCAAAAAATTTTTAAAAGTACTAAAATTGTCCATGAATTGACAAATATCAAATATATAATTTCTCTAGCCTGTTTTCTTTTATCAAGCTAGATATTCCCGATTTCTTTACAAAACTCCATGATTTGCGGCTCATTTTAAAACGGTTATGAGAGGTAATAAGAGACAAAAAAAATGTATGCTAATATTCTAAATAACTTAAAACAAATACGTCATATCTAGTGTATTATATGGACTCCTCTTGGTTATTAGGGGATTATTTAGCTTAAATATTTTGGTTAAAAAAAGTTTAAAAATTTCAATAAATACTTGTCTGTAATAACCCCATATGGGGTAATAAGAGACTAATGCTGCAATTCTCCATATATAGCAAGATAAAATCATGTGGAGTAATGAGAGATATCTGCAAACAATTCTGAATCAGCTAATATTTTTAAATTTTTATATTTTCATCCTTTAAAAAAATATTTTTTCTCAAAAAATTTATGTTTACAAATGTGTTTGTGAAATTCATTGCAAAAATCTTAGGTTCTTAATAATATAAGAAAAGGCTTAATGATTGTTCTAAATAATGTACATAACTTAGGAATTGACCAAAAACATCAATATAATTTTTTAAGTGGCCAGAAAATATTTTAAAAGTTCTCTAAAGTAGAGTCAGAAATAGCTATAGGTCAAGCTTTGAACCACCTTGTTGTGCTACTTTTTAGTTAGTTTTGAAATACAGCATTTGTTTATTATTATTATTTATTCACAAAATTTTTCTACAAGATTTGAAATTTTGCTAAACTAAAATAATGTGACAAAACCTTACTTAACATCAGTTTATTTTTCTAAATCACGGTCCTGATTTATATCTGACTAATAATTTTGATCCGAAGAACCAGGTACAACTAATTTGTTCAAGGCTCTGCTTCCCTCAAAGCTTGATGAGATAAAATGCGTGTAAAACGTTCACAGGTAGTTCAAGGGGGAAAAATCACTAATCAACTTATTTCTAGGAACAGATGCAGTCGATAAATGATAAAACTTTAAAAAAGTCTAAGCTAAAATTCCGAAATTGCTGTAGACTTTGTTTTTTAAAAAAGAAAGAAACAGAGCAATACATATACAATTTTGCACTTTTTCTACTCAGCACTTAACCCTTTATGCCCCGACGGAACTCAGAAGCTACGCTTAAATTAATTTAGTACACTATGAATCCTAAAAGGCTGGTATCATCCTGGTACTTTCAAGTACCACTCCTTGTACTTCGCTGATAGGTCGACAGATGGTACCTGCAAAAGGAAACATATTACTTAAGGGCCCTAAGGCGTAGGGGGCCTTAGACCCTACTGATTGGCAAAAAATTTTTATTCATTAAAAATGTTCTTTAGTGCATTTTCAAATTAAAAAAAAAAAACAAAAAATATACATAAACTCATCACCAAATTAATTTTAGACATAAAGGCTTAAAGCTGCTTTCTCGATAAGAAAACATTTATCATTTTAAAACTTGATATATCACATCATATTCATGTACTCTCAGGCACTCTGGGTTTAAAGTGTGTCTGTTCTGAGGTGCCAATATGTTTTGAATAAGTAATGGGCTTTAGGTGATTCATGTTGAATGCTCATAATACAAGAAGTCACTCCCCTAGTGTGCTTGATGAACTTTAACTAAGCAAAGTCTGGAACTGAATTAGTAAATCTGGACCTCTGTAGCATTTTACGGCTTTTTACATTCAATCAAAAAATTGGTGCAAAAACAATAAATACTTTTTTTTTGAAATTTGAAATTAAAAACTTTTTTAACGGAAATTCACAAATTTCAAATTGCTCCATGAGTCACAATTTTACTTGAAACTTTGAATTTCCACTTAATTTCCAATAATTAGGCATGATTGCATAAATTTATGCATTACATGTAATGCTTTAAGAGATATTTTATAAAAGATGGCTGAAAATGAAAACGTATATGCATTTTTCGGTAAATAAAGTAACTTTAACAAAAAAAAAGTCGAATTTCTAATTTTGCAGAACTGTTTTTACTAAAATTCCTCCATGAAATTATAACTAGACAGTATCTTAATGTACAGTCGACGCTCGTTATAACGACCACCCGTTACAAAGACCATCCTAATATAACGACCGGTGATAAAACTCCCAACTGTATCCCAACATACTCTATGTTCTACCTCTTTTTGCGACCACTCATAATAAAGACCGTTTTCTGTAGACGGAGGCGGTCGTTATATCGAACGTCGACTGTATTTCTAAAGTTTAGTTATTATCCAATAAATATTGTGATGCATGGAGCAATTTGAAATTTGGGAATTTTCGTTAAAAAAAATTAATTATAAATTTCAAAAAAAGTATTCATTGTTTTTCACCAATTTTTTTATGCTTTTAGATGTAGTAAATATACAAGCACACAAAGTTTTAGACATATAGATCAATAATTGAAAAAAAAAAACATTGTTTGTGTCCACTGTAGTCTTAATGATAATAAGAATTTAGAGAACATTTATCACAAAAAAAATATCACATATTAGAGGATAAGGAGATTTGACTCAGATATAGGGAGATTTGACTCACAGGGAGACTTGAGCCATGGAGATTTTTTCCATAAAAATAATACTTAGGGAAAATTTCAGTCATATTATTGGTTGGTCAATCACACAACAGTATTTTATACAGAAAAGCTATTACAGAATTATCAGTGGCTTTCAAGCAATTCAGTATAACATGGTATTTCATCTTTAAAGTAAATTTAGAAGATCTTCAGATTTTTTAAATTTCAACTTCTATGTAAATTTTGAGGCGAGTAAATTTTAGAAGTACTTTTTATGTTTTTGTCTTTTTTAGCTACGTAATGATATGCAGTTGTATATAATTTAGATGCAAGTTGCTAAAATTACTAGTAAACCAAGGAAAACTATTTTGGGAGCTTAGACCCAAGCTTACTGGGGAGAGTTGAGTCTAAAACTAATTAGATGTTTTTAATTTGATGATTTTTTAATGAATAGCTAACACATTGTCATTTTAGTAAAAGGATTAAATTTTATCTAAGTAATAAATAAGTTCAGTATTGTTAGATCCTGAGTATCCTCCACAATGCTGCTAGGTTAAGTTTGCCCCAACGGTAGAACCTTACACTTCAGAATAGCAATATGAAATGCCACTATGTCGAGTCAAGCTATCAAGCTACTAAGTCTAAAATATTCAGGAAGATCTCACGATATCTTATGAAAAATAGACTTGATTTTATACCAGCCTCGTTGAGTGGCAGTCTCTATTACCAACAGTCATCATCGTAATTCAAATAACAGTTATCTTTACAGAAATGACAACTAGTTGTGATTTTTCACTCAAATTTCATGAAAACATTTCTGTAAATTTCCAGAAAAAAAATCCAAAACTATCGCTTTCAAACCATCTAGGCGAACTTTCGTGTCGTAAATCAAAATTTCAAAAAGCTAAACAGAAATTGCCATCAAATAACATAGAGGTTGTGAAATTTAGAAAAATCAGTCGGTTATCAAAAATTAACTGTCGAGTGTCAGAAAAAAAAGAATTAAATAATGCATGCATTTAGAGCTTATACGAATATGTTAAAATGTAATTTTAAGAAAATAAGAATGTAAAATTAAAATAGTTTTGAAAAAATTACTAAAATACTTAACCCATGTATGCCCAGTAGCCTAAAAACAGGACGCTTGTTAGTTACAGCATACAAAAACCTGTAATGGGTATATCATTTTACTAAAGCTGTTTTTCACAAGTTAAATAGTCCTTCTTCTTGAGAAAACCAGTTAGAGTCTTATACTTCGCAGCAACTTAACTTGGCAGCGACGTCACTACGGGCGGATGACGTCAGCGTGACGTTAGCCTATGAAAAACGAGCTAGATAAAACATCACAGCCTACTTGGTGAATAAGAGGAGATCGCTGATTGCTTGTGAGCTCTTATTGGCTCCGCCCGTAGTGACGTCACTGCCAAGTTAAGTTGCTGCGAAGTATAGTTAGCGCTTGTTAATTACCAGTTAACCAGTTAGCGCTTGTTAGTTACAGCATACAAAATCCTGTAATAGGTATATCATTTTACTAAAGCTGTTTTTCGCAAGTTAAATAGTCCTTCTTCTTGAGAAAACCAGTTAGAGTCACTATTTGGACATCAAAGTTTATTTATTGACAGCTATTTTCAGACAAATCAGTCAAGCAACGATCCAGCATGGGAAGCCGCAGAAAGTAAGTTTTTTCTGCGAACTCATTTTCAATAAAATTAAACTATTTTAAAATTATTTGCTTAAAGTTGATCACAGATGCGTTCTGTAATGTTACTTTGCAAAAGTAAACTCGAGTAAGGTCGTATTTTGCTCACGTATCTGCAAAATATCCCATAAATAGGACGTTAAATAACTTAATAAATATGGCAACGGCAAGCTATTTTAAGCCTAAAATGTATGTAAATCATTCCTAGTAAGAGTTTTAAGCAGATAAAAATTGAAAAAAATTGTTAAACAAACTTGAGCATAAAGGGGTTAAATAAAAAAAAAAATCACGGGAACAAACCATGTGTGGCAGAGTATGTGCCTAAAGGGTTCAGGTTACAGTTTTAAAAAATAGTTTTGATTGAGTTCAAATTATCTCAACTGAAACATTCAACAAACTTAACCAATTTTCGAGATTTGATATTACTAAGAATACAAATAAATAAAATATTTTTGGAAAAAAAATAGAACCGAATTCAGTTGGAAATTGCTCTAAAAAGTAAAAAATCATTTTTTTTCTTTGAACACCATCGAAACTTCTTTTAAACATAAGTTTTGAAGTCGGCGCAAAAACGCTAGGTAAAATAATATGAAACCATATTTTGCCAACATTTTTCAGAGAAACCATTGAAAATTAAAGCAGAATATTTGTACCATTGCACGAATGTGTGGTAATCCATGAAATGTATGCGAGTGCTCTTAAAGAAACTGGATCCATTAAAATTTAGATTTATAGTTGAATTGTAGTTGCGTATGATTCTATACATTGTTTTTGCGCCGACTTCAAAACTTATGTTTAAAAGTAGTTTCGATGGTGTTCAAAGAAAAAAATTATTTTTCACTTTTTAGAGCAATTTTCCACTGAAGTCGGCTCTATTTTTTTTCCAAAAATACTTTATTTCATTCTTTTTAGTGTAAATGCACTTAAAATAATCAAAATAGTTAACAAGAAGTTCTGTCAAGAACTAAACGAGCCTACTTTCCCGTACATCGACATCCTCGCATCTAATCATTATTCTCTTTATTATCTGAGATTTAAAATTATGTCAAACGTACCTTTTTAGCACTTAGAGATGATTTCGAAAAGCAAATATACCCCTTTCATCAGATGAAATAGACACGTAAAGAGCAATTAACGAATAAATAAAGTTTTGTCGCACCTTTTAAAGAGTGTAACTGTTACAGTTCCTCCGTAGAAAAAATCCTCCATCGTTTTCAAAATAATAATAATAATAATAATAATAATAATAATAATAAAATAAATAAAAGTACAAAGAGCATCAAAACACATTTTATCAAAGAAAGAAAAAAAAAAAAAGAAAAAAAAACTCGTCCGTTAATAAAATGTCTCGAATTTCACTTTTAATCTGTTGCCAGTTGTTAAATATAAATAAAGAATAAAATGTTCTCGTGAATGAAAAATTTTTGTTACAAAAAAAACATCGTCTGCCAAAAAATAATGATAATAATAATAAATAAAATAAAACAAATGAATAAATAAACAAAAAATCGTCTGCACAGTCAGTAATTTTTTTTCTGAGCCTGCATTTCCGCCATGTTTGCGGAGTCGGAGTCGGAGTCGGAATCAGAGTCCTCACAGAAGATTACTCAGAAAAGTACGTTACAAACATTTTTTATCAAAACCATTTTCTTACAAAGTTAGTTTGAAGGAAATCCGACTTTAAGTTCAGGATCAACATTCAACTTAAATTCCCCGTAGACGCTTAATGTTAATTTTTTTTCTGAACGGTTCAATATTGAACGAAAAATGGTTCAAATCAAAAAGCGAAATATGGGAATGTATGGGAAAGCCTCTCCGAGATCTTTCAAACAAAATAATGTTTATTCCATTCGGACGGTACACTCAAAAGTTATTAGGGGTAACAGCTTGATTGAGCGGTTCAATGTTGAACGAAAAATTGTTCAAATCGAAAATGTAGATACGGGAATGAAGTATCCTTGAAAAGATCTTTCGAACAAAAAAAAAGTTTGTTCAAATCGGATTGTTCACCCAAAAGTTAGCATCGCGGGACCGGTTTTTTGAACGGTTCAAAGTTGAACCAAAAATTGTCCAAATCGAAAAATCAAATATGGGAATGAGCTGCACTCGCTGAGATCTTTCGAACAAAAAAAAAATTATTCCATTCGGACTGTTCCCTCAAAATTTATTAGGTGGAGAAAGGTTGCTTAAACTGTTCAATGTTGAACCAAAAGTGTTCAAATTGAAATTTTAAATACGGTAATAAAGTATCCTTGCCGAGATGCTTCAAACAAAAAAAAGTTTGTTTAAATCGGACTGTTCATTCAAAAGTTATTAGGGGTGACAGCTTGATTGAGCGGTTCAATGTTGAACGAAAAATTGTTCAAATCGGAAATGTAAATACGGGAATGAAGTACCCTTGAAAAGTTCCTTCCAACAAAAAAAAGTTTGTTCAAATCGGACTGTTCATTAAAAAGTTAGTATCGCGGGACCGGTTTTTTGAACGGCTCAAAGTTGAACCAAAAATTGTTCAAATCAAAAAATCAAATATGGGAATGAGCTGTACTCGCCGAGATCTTTCCAACAAAAAAAAGTTGGTCCAAATCGGAATGTTCATTCAAAAGTTATTAGGGGGGGACAGACAGACAGACCGACCGACGCACAAATTCCCCATCTCAATACCCTACTTTCAAATTTTTAATTTTTCGATATTCATTTTACCTTTTTATTTTTTTAACTTGGCGATATTTTTTGGACTTGGCGATATTTTTTTAACTTGGCGATATTTTTTGGACTTGGCGATATTTTTTAGATGCATTAAGCTACTTTTAATACTTTTTTCGTCTTTCTTTTATTTTTAACGGGAAAGTAGGCTAAAAACTAACATTTACGCTTTTAAATAATGTTCAGAATAAAGTTTAAATTTAGTTGAATTTATGTTTGATTAGTTAAGCCTTCATTTAAAATTCTCATAATCATTGTTATTACTGTTTTATATCAACCACGTTTTGTAACAATGGATTTCATATTTAATCATTTGGACAAATCGCTATCATTATTATGATTACTGTGATCCCGATTTCTATTTCGAACGATTTCTGCAGGTTCCTGTTATCAAACCCGGACCACGAGACGATGGGACCAATCGGAAATGAAACCCTTTCTAACAAAAAAAGAATTTTTGAAATCGGTCCAGGCGTCTTCGAGAAATCTTATAGCATACAAAAAAAAAAAAAATCTCCGACGAATTGTATAACCTCCTCCTTTGTTGAAGTCGGTTAATGAAGAAGAGTTACATTGATTTTTACCTTCATTCTTCTTCTCGTTTGATTTTTAAATGCAAATAATTTGCTTACTTGCACACCATAAGAGATAATATGCCGGCCACCTTGTCTAGTGATCAGATAAGTCCGACTGTGGATTGGGAGGTTCCGGGTTTGCATCCCAGCTCGGGCATGGATGTACTTTCTCTCCCCTGTCCTTGTCCTTTCTTTGTGTTAATGCGTTGTTGTGCTGTGAATGGTTGCCTACCCTAGAAAAGGGTCCCTACGGCATGTGTGTATTGTGGAAGTTGAACTTCACACCAAAAATCGGAACTAATGGAAAAGTGAAGCATTGCACCCCTAATTGAGAGCCTAGCAGGCACAAGTCAACAACAACAACAGAGTTCGAAAATTAGTTCGAAAAATAGCATATTTCAAGAAAACATTTCAAGAAAATTTAGCATATAACGTAAATTTGAGTATCTCCATATATTATTTCTCTAAGCCGAATCCTATACCCGGTCGAAACTCGCTCATTTCTTTATCGAATTGCAAGAAAATTTATGATTTTGAAGCTTATCCCGCGGGCTATTGACGAAAATTAGACCCACCCTCTAAAAAGTGTCGGTTCGTTTTTTATTCGAACTTCAATTTTTGGGCACAAAATTGACTATCTAGCGAAATAATTGTCGTATCGTCTCCATTTTGATTTCATTCGAAAGATTAAAAAAAATGCGTTCTTTAGAACGTTTCTTCGCTAGCGCCGCGTAACGAGAATCTCGAAAATCCACGTTTAAGTGACTTATAAGCGATTGAAGTTTGAAAAAGTTAAATTTTTTGCTCAACTGTTAAAATCGTTACATTGTTGTTCAAATCAATTTTAAATGCGACATTTCAAGCCAAGGCTTAGCTCAGTAAACCTTAATTCTAACTTTTATTGTTTCAAAATACTATGGTAGTTTTGCGATAACGTTAGTATTTAGTTTAGTAGTAGCCTTGGATATTTTATTTTAATATAGGGTATCACTTTTGTAGTAGTTGTAAAAGTGAACGTGTCTTTGATCTCTTTGAAAAGTTGTCAGAACGACGGCAGTAGATGGCGATGTTGTGCAAATGAAGCCAATAAAAATTGTCGTATTAAATTTTAAGTTTAGAGGTTTTTTTTTTTTTGCGGATTTTCGCACGGGTCACCTAGTTTACGTTATAGTTGTCTGGAGGTCTTTTAAAGCAGCTGTGTAAAGTTATTTGCATACTTGTGTTTTAATATTCTTGACTCGCCTTCAAAGTAAATGAAATGATTTCGATGTCGAAAGTTCTCATATCTGTTATAAACAAGATTTTAATAAAACAAACAAAACCTAAAGTTATTGCATGTAACATGAAGTCTAGAATGATTTTTCGCCACTTTATTTACAGACTGCAATCAATGTATACATTCTAAACAGCTGCGAAAACTCTTGAGATAGCAGTGGTTTTCTAACCTTATCAAATTTATTTTATAGCGTTTACTTAGGAATGGCAACAGCTTCAGCTCCAAAGCAAACGTAAGATGAAAGTCAGTTCTAAATAGAAAAACGTTTACGTGGCTTTTTAATGGCGAGTTGCCGAAAGATTTTAAAGACCTCAAGCCGTTCAACTTGGTAATATCCGAGTTTCAGGATTCAATATAACTTTCTCAAGGCCAGAGTATGTTTCTTGATTGAATTCGTGCGGGATATCTGTCTATTCGTGATATTTCATGGCTACTCTGAGGAATGGAATGGCGCTGGATCTAATTCAAGTGCCTTTCGTGATATTGAAAGGAGAGAAAAGGGCCTTTACTCTGTAAATTGTAACACTTTTATTTTCTTTAGAGAAAAAACTGACTTTCTGCACAGACTTTTGTTTCCAACTCCAATTTTTTCCTTTAAAATCTAAGTAAAAAAAATACAAAAAAAAATAATTTCGAGATGCAACAAAACCTCTCTGAGCGGGGACACTTTCGCTTCATGGAAATATGGCCACTCGAAGCTGTTGCAAATCCCTTAAGGATTTGGGTTATTGAAATCAGACCAAATTACTATTGATATAAGTCAACTCTTTAAAATGATTTTTTAAGAAAATAAAAAGGAAATTGTTTTATTACATGATTTACGTTTTAGAAGAAAAAAATTATGCAATTAGTGTTTGTGTAACAGAAACCACTTTTTTTTTTAATTTATTTTCAGCTTGTAAAAGCTAATCCTAAATTGAGTCACCGGCTACGCTTTCGAATTAGCGATGATATCAATTTTCCTCAAAATTTGCTGCACTTAAAACTTTACGTTTTCTTTGTCAGAAATAACAGTAGGAACTTCATATAAATCCAAAATACCGCTTAAAAGACAAAAAAATGTTCGCGATCATGAATCAAGATACGAAAAGAAATTTTTTTTAATTTAAATATGATATCAGAGAATGCAACAATTAATTAAATGGATAGATAATGGTTTCCCGAAGTTTGTATAGCAGCGAAAGGAGAAAGGTGCTTTAAAGAGTCCATGGTATCAAATTTTTGTTGCGAATAAAATAAAAAGATGCAATGATTACTCTTAAAATCTTATCCGGTTTCAGTATTATTTCACTTCAATAAAAATAATAAAAATGAGAGTGGCCCCGTTTCTTTAGATTAAGAGCCTTAAAAGGCATTCCTTCAATAAGCAAACCATAAGTGGGAGCCCTGTACCTACGTATTTTCTTCCTCGAAACTACACAAAGGGGGTACACTACACTGCAAAAAATGAACCGTTGTGTTTGCAGTATAATACTGGCAGCCAAGGCTCCAATTTAAAACTGTAAAATGTGCAGTAATAAACTAAAACTAGCAATTTTACGGTTTCTTTCTGTAAAGTTAGCAATTTTAGTTTATTGCCGTAAATGTTAACTGTATTATACTGTTAAAACAACAGTATGATACTTGAGGTTCCAATTTAAAACTGTAAAATGCACGGTAATAAACTGTTACATTAGCAATTTTCCTGTTTGTCACTGTAAAATTAACAACTCTTACAGCTTATTACTATAAAATTAGCTGTATTATACTGTAAAAAACATTGATTTTTACTTTCTTCTATATCTAATATATAGAAGAAAGTATTGGTTTCGTGAAAATTTTCGAATGTCGAATTTTGACGGATTTGCACGTTTTGAGGTGCGCTGAGTCCATTTCGACCATTTTTAGAAAATGTCTGTCTGTCTGTCTGTGTGTGTGTGAGTCTGTATGTGTGTGACCAGTTTTTGTGGCCGCGCTAGAGCAAAAACTACTGAATGAAATCGAACAAAAATTTTTTCACATATGTACCACCATGTGAACTGGTGCACCTGACTTTTTTTAGCGAATTCCTCCAAGGGGGGTGGAGCAATCGCACGTGTTCTGCGCGGGGGTGATTGCTATATCTCAGGAAGTAACTGGCGGAATCAAACGAAAATTGGTCCATAGATAGACCCTACTGAGTACAGGTGCTGATTCAATTTGTTTGTCAATATCTCCAAGGGGGGTGGAGCAATCGCACGTGTTCTGCGCAGGAGTGATTGCTATATCTCAGGAAGTAACCGGCGGAATCAAACGAAAATTGGTCCATAGGTAGACCCTACTGAGTACAGGTGCTGATTCAATTTGTTTGTCAATATCTTGAAGGGGGGTGGAGCAATCGCACGTGTTCTGCGCGGGGGTGACTGCTATATCTCAGGAAGTAACCGGCGGAATCAAACGAAAATTAGTCCATAGGTAGACCCTATTGAGTACAGGTGCTGATTCAATTTGTGTGTCAATATCTCAAAGGGGGGTGGAGCAATCAAAAGTGCTTATTTTGTCACTGCACCTACTGTATCTCGGGAAATATTGCTGCGATTTGAATGAAATTTGGAATAACACTAACCCAATATGGAAGCAAGCATCGATTAAATTTTGGCGCCAATCGCCCCAGGGGGAGGGTGGGGTGATTTTTGCGCTTAGTCAACAATGCGAAAAATTACTTCATTAAAAAATCGCTTTCACGCTATTTAATTATCAAAACAGCTGAAAACTTTCAATGATTTGAAATTTTTAACTGTTGCCAATTTCTTTTTACTAACAAACAAAATGTTTGCAATTTATCTAAACAAGGCTTTTGCAATGATTTCCAATTTCGCTCATTGATTCTGCATTTGCAGGGTTATTACGATAATTGGGAAATTGGCGCTGTCTCCAACTACTCGGGCGAGTACGTATTTTATTTTGTAACCGGAATTCATAAGATAGATATAGAAGAAAGTTTCGTGACGGCCACGACAGCTAGTTTATAGTGTAGGGGTGCCGTGAGAAAAATCCAACACTTCAAAGGGTGTCATGATTTGGAAAAGTTTAAGACATATTCCATAGACGGATTGAGTCACGACAAAACGCCTCTAGTACTGAAACATAGACGTTGCAGAAAGGAATGCAATAACTTTGATTTACCGCAAAAAAATATTGTAAAAGTTATTGAGAACAACTACTTACTGATACACAGGCTTGACATTTTGAAGCATATATCGTATATTTAAGCTATACTCCCTGAATTTTAAACTTTGGCTTTTAATTGTGATATATTCGGATAAAAAGAACAATTACGTATCTTAATGGGAAGCATTAACTTTCTTTAAAAACAATTTGCACTTAAAAAATAATTATTTTTACGTGTTTTTGGCGTGACTGTGCGGCCATGCCCATAGCACGTGCAAATCAACATTTTTCAAGCACAAAAAAATTGTTTTAGAAAGTTGATATTTCATATTATGATGCAAAAAAGAAATGTTTCCTTTTGTTCGAATATATCACAGTTAGAAGTCAAAGTTTAAAGTTTAGAGAATAAAGGGCAAATATATACGTAACAATGTGAAGAAATATAGCCGCAAAAAAAATGTGAAGAGAAATCGGCCAACACAAGTGAAACACATTTTTAACACTTTTGATTGTATTAACCAACAGCTTAACGCAAAAGATTAAATAAAAAATATTCGGGGGTACAGCGAAATGAAAAAAATATTCAAAATACCAAACATACCACATCAGTGAATTTTTTTTTTAACTTTGTTTTCTCAAATTTATACTTTGAATCATGAATAAAATCTAAATTTCAACGTCTCGATTTTTATACAATTCCGAAAAAATGTGGAAATGTTTACTCTTTTAAATTTTCATAATGATACTTTAATAACTTATAAAAGCAAATGAAATATAACGCTTCAAATATGATTAAGCCATTATGCAAGTGTTCATTTGAAAATAAATACAAAATTGATTCGAAAACTTCCCTGTAGATTATTTTTTACAATTTTTCCGTTAAAGTAAAAGAAAGACAAAAAAAGAAAAATCAAAAGTGGCTTAATGCACCTTAAAAATATTGCAAAATCCAAAAAAAGGTCAAAAATAGATATAATGATTAAATAGGTATCTAAAAATTAAAAATTGAGAAGTAGGGTTTTGAAATGGGAAAAAATGTGCTTTAGTCTATCTGTCGGTCTGTTTCTGCCCACTAATAACTTTTGAATTAACAATTATTCTAACAAGTTTTTTTTTTCTTCGAAAGATCTCAGCAAAGACACCTCATTCATATGTTTAACTTTTTGATTTGAACAGCTTGTCGTTCAACTTTGAACCGTTCAACTCCTTTCAACTTTTCAGTGAACAGTCCGATTCAAGCTTTTTTTCTTTTTTTTTTTTATAATTAAAAAATTCTAAACTATAAAAAAACACACATTTTTGAACATTAAACCTTTGGAGTTATTTTCCTACTCAAACTACAGTTGAAATTTAAGAATGGCAATCCGTTTTTGCATTTAAAAATAAAAAAGAAAAAAAAAGACTTAGTAATCCTTCGCACATAACGTAAATTGTAAAAATAAATATTTCATATAAAACAGATCCTTAGAATTCCTCGCTACTAAAAAAAAGTATTTTCTCCTTGCTTCTACAAAACCGTTTTTTAAAAACTAGTACAGCTATTAACAAAATGGAAAACTTAGAAGCTCATTTCTTTAAAAAGCGCGAAATGTTACGTAATGAAAGTTGAAGTATATGAGTAAGAGTGAGGGAGAAGGAAAAAAAAGACATGAATATTTCATTTCTAGAGTGAAATAGATTATGCAATGTTTTCCCGTCATATTTAAAAGCTCTTGCTAATTTAAAAAAGTTATACCTTTAAAACTAGTCTTTCTTCGCGCTAAGATACTTGAGTTGTTCCCTGTGTTCAGCGTTTAATTTTACTCGTATTTCTCTCAAACGTTTAAAAGGCTTACTTATCCAGAGATAACTTCACTGCAGATTAATTGATAAAAATAGTTAAACGAGAATGTTTTGGATTATTTCTTGCTATTTATTCTGAATTCGGGAACTATAGAAATACAGAAATATTAAGAAAATGTTTTAAGACTCGCCTGAATTTAATCCCGAAAAACCTCGTCAAACTTAAAAATAGTTTTGCAAGTTTTTTGCGATTATTCCTGGCTATTTATTTTAAATTAAAGAAATTTGAAATACGAAATTTTTAAGAAAGTAATCTCGAAATCTTTCTTCGCCTCTGGTACTGAGTAAAAATATCTCCACAGTACCACAGTGTATTAATATATAGCAAAGGAGAGCTTCAAAAAATATATTGACACGAAAAAAAAAGGAAACTAGCAGCTAAAACTGCATTATTAGCCGACCTCGGTGACATCTTCTAATCCGAGTTTCGAACACTATCACTGTTTATCAAAACTCGAGAGCACTGCCAAATTTCTAAACTTTTGCAATAACAGAAAACAACTTAATTTTAAATTTCAAGCATACATTCAGTAATAAAATTTGCAAATGTAAGGTCTGGGACTGCTTAGTTAATAAGTCTTCACAATATCAAAATGGAATAAGTAAAGGATTACTTAGCATATTGATAATAAATGCTTCATAAAAGATGGAACAAGGATGCAATAACTTTTTGCAACAGTAATGGCTGTTGCTCTTTATCGTCCTCAGCGTATGTAAAAATACTGTTGTATTTCTTGAAAATTGATAAGTCTTACAACTCACTACTGTCTGATTTTCTTAAGCCCAAAACCTTCCGCGTATTTAGGCATTCGTCAACTCTTCTCTGATCTTACCAAAATAGGGGTGATAGGTAGGATAACAATCAAACTACGTAGAACGATGCTAATTTCAAATGCATAGTTCAGTTGAATATGTCAAAAGGATAGCAATTGCAAATTTTAAATTGAAAACTGCGAAAAGTTCCCACCCACAACCCATCACCCCTTTTTTAAGGGGAATGGTTCGCGAGTGCTAGGCGCGGTTTTCACGGACGGACAGTATGCGAATCATTTACGACTGACTGAAAATTTTTGATTAGAGTAGGCCTATGTCGAATCGTGAAGAAGATTTCAGATTGCAGAATCATGAACGATAAAAGCGGACAATATTTTAAATCGCTTAAAGACATTTTTAGACTCAACTTTTAATGCAAAGTGATCGTGAATAATGGCGCTAACTTCGCCCTGGATCCTTCTTTGGCCCAAACTGAGAAAAAAATACAACGTTGTCCGCCAACTTTCAGGAAACAGGTTTTTAATTGGTTTTTAACAGTTTCCACTAAGGAACAGTAACAAGTTGACAGCGATGCGTACCAAGTAGTTTGATAGCTCTTCACAGAAAGCATTATTAGTGGTTTTATTAATTTTGTGCTAACACATGTCTTTATGACCTCTTAAACTTTTGCGTGTGAAGCAATTGAACGATTGCTGAAACTTTGTGAAGTATTTATTTATAAACATTTTTGAATATTTTATGCAGAAACATGTTTGTATACTTTAAATTTCCGGTTAGGTTTTTATTTAAAAATTCATCATCAATTCTTCTAATGTCAAAATTAAGACCAACTTTGGAGCTCCGAGCTATTTCGAAACTCAAATGTAAGGCATCCTCAAAGTAGGAAAATTCTGATTTCCACACGTTACGAAAACGTGATTAAATTGCGAAGTATCACATTGCAGAACGAGATGCGCTGTCGCCTTAGAAAGTAAGGAATTTCCTTCTGCATAAGATGTGCCTCAGAAGAACTTAAACAAGCTTTTTTTTAATCAACATAGTAACAAAGAAAGTTTTAATGTTTCGCCTTTTGCGAACTTTGAGGGGGGAAAAATAGCATTGATAACGTGTGTTTTCTCTCCAGCTTCTCAAACAAATGCTTCTTCGAGTGAAAAATGGTAATTTTTTCCTTCCACTCCACTTTTATTTCAAAAAAATACTTCTTTGTTACTTTTCAATTTTTAACCTCAATCAAACATTCGTAAATTTTAATTAAAACTTCCTCTTAGCTTCTTGCTTTTGAGTTTAATCACGTTTAGTAGAAAGACATTTTAACAGTCCAGCTGCTTCAATGCATTCATTTGAAGGTTTTTAGATCTACTTTTTAAGACGTGGTTATTAAATTTTTTTGTGATTCTTCTTGGCTGCGTTTTTTATATCTTAATTCATTCCACCTATTTTTTGAATATATTCATTTAATGCTTTTTAAATTGGGCTGTTTGCTTTCAGAAACTGTGTTCAGTAGTTCTTAAAAAAAGGAATGTTTCAAATGTGTAATTATTATACTAAGGGATACCCCACTATGCCTTTCATTAACCGCTTGCCTGATTATCCCGAGTTATCTCGGGCTCGTATGAGTTGCAGGTAATTATTATCCCGAGAAAACTCGGGTGAAACTAAATGATATTACACCTATAAAAAATTAAAAATTCAACTTGAAACCTACATATTTTGCTTGTTTCATTTCCTTGCATTAAAAAATCAAAATAAAAAAATATGATTTTTTTTTTTTTTGCAATTTTTTTCACAAAAATTTGTAAGGGAAGCGGTTAATAAGCTAATGAGTAAGAAGAGGAAACAATATACCATAACTACATGTTCTGTCATCACTTTCTTTCACAATACCAAATAAACCGTACGAGAAACGTAAAGTTATAATATTTTTAGTAATTGTAGCAATTTTACCATACTAAAAAGGGTTTAATCCATCGTAAGCTGAGCCTGATTAACTCACGATCCTACAGGTCCGTGGAATTGGACATCACAATTTTAGAGGCACAAAAATACGGTAAATTTCTTTCTTTCTTTCCTTTTTTGGGAACTATACTCTGAAAATGAGCAGATTTTCTTGTGTTAGGGGCACCAAATTTCAATAGGACCTGTGCTCCATCTTGGCTTGATGGGGATCTGATTGTAAGATCAAACTAATAGAGGTTAATAGTATCTAGTAGATCAAAAGCAATTTATTCCACCATTTCAAGTTAAATAATTACGAATATTCTATCAAACATTTTAGAGAAATCTGATTATTTTAGAGAAATTCGACAAAAAAAAAATGTTTTTAACCTCTGGTTTTTTTTTCGCGTCCGGAAAAATATCCAGGATGCATTTTTCACAACCAGTTTTTGTTTATACTGAAAATTGCATGGCTTGTGATAAAACTCGTTTTGAACATAATAAAATAAGCTTCATTAAATAGGTGCCATTAAATAAATTTCTTATTAGCACTAATTGTGAAATTTTTTGATAAAAATTCCTGTCAAAAAATTTGGTAATTCAGCATTGTATCATACCTATGCAATACTAAAAAATAGTTTTCACTCATCCATAACCAATTTGAGTAGGGGGTAAATGGAAACACCTATTTATTTCCTCCCGAATTTGATCTGGTAGATAATCGCAACTATGCACAACCAGTTCATATGCTTATAACGCTTTGCACCAACAATACTGAATCTGTGGCGCGTAGGACACATGCGACCCGCTGAGTCCGCCAAATGTAATCTGGAATCATTTGAAAGGACAAAATATACTAAAAATTAAATTTTGCGCTGCATTTACGCAAAATACGCGCAAACGGATAAGCTACCCTGAAATTTTTAGGTGTCTTAAGTGGTATTTTTCTTATTTTGTGCGCGGGAAGGGGGCTCTCATAATGGAGGTATTTCTTACCATTTGACCATCGCTCTTGAGGAGATAGGCATTCCTAAGTAATCACTGGAAAAATAATCTTTTTCTGAGAATTAATTATGAAACACTTCACGTTAGATTTCATGCTAAAAAGTTCACAGAATAAAGCAAACTGACATAACTGCAAGTGCAGGCGCAATCTGTTTTGCATAAAAGTAATAAGGAACTCATGTGCAGCAAATCGCATGAGACGAATTTAACATTCAAATTTTGAACACAAAATATTTTTAGGACAGATGCATACAATAGAAACCTTATTTTACTTAAAAGTGCGGTAATTGTGGCATTTCGTATAATTTATCGCAGTGTTTCGTGACAGCGATTTTTTGCTTCATTATTCTCGAGTTTATTAAATCTTGTGCGAGTTAATAATACAAAGCAATGTGAAAAACGTCCCTGGGGAAATGAATATTTTATCAAACGGAATGTGTAAACTGTTTTAAAAGAAAAGTATTAGTTTTGTGTTGTGAGATAGGAATATAAATTAACATAACTGAGGGGGATTTTCACAGTATTGCTCCTTTAATTAAAATACATTTGAATATTGATTTTCAAAATTTTTATATTGCCTTTTCAACTGCCAACACTTGCTTGGTTCATAGCAGATAATTGAATAAATATTAACCGGCAATTTTTCGTTTAACTCTACACTGCATGATTTTTTTCTCCTCGAAAGACATATGTTTTTTAGTGTAATAAGAAAACCTTGGAACACATTTTTAACAAGTTGATTTTGAGGATTGGTGGTTATATTTGCTTTAAATATACCTAATACTTGCTTTTTATGCTTGAGTTGCCTTATGCATGGTTATAAGGGAAAATAGTCCATGTAGCCAATTGGCAACGCTATGCAGTGTAGGGTTAACCAAAAATTAAAATTATTTGATCCACATACAAAAAGTTAAATTTTTGTACTGAGGAAACTGATATTTGAATTTCAATATTAAAATTTTCCCAATGGAAAGCAATAACTGAAAACTGCTTGTAGAAAGTTACTGTTACTCTGGAAAGTTTACTGTAAGTGGAAACTGTTACTGGGAAGAGTTTCCCACAGTAGATTTACTTAAAACAAACAAGATGGAGATGAAGTCAAGGAGGGGGGGGGAGTGCTGAAGGTCCTCAAATCCAATACTAAAACCTTCCGTTTAGACTGCGAAGAGTAGTAAAAAAAATTGCGTTTTTAAAATTTTAAAAATTCCAAGGGAGAATTCCTGAACCGAGTTCTAACACATATTGCCAATTCTAATACGATAGTTTCTATCCATGTGGGGACTATTATTGACCAAACCCTTACACTCACACTGCAGAAAGTTAATTCTGGCTAGCGCCTGTCGAGAAATCGAAAATTGTCTAAAACTTCGCACAACTATAAAAGATGCACACGTAGAAGTGCATTAACGTTAAGGGGAAAAAAATCAATTTTGGAGAAAAGGATTTAACGTAAAAATTATTTCACTCCACACGCAAACAAATGTCTCGTTTTGTTATATGTAAAGAGTTTAATGACGGCCCTTCTAAGTACTTCCACACCATTGCTTCCACTGCATGTTGAAATTCGCGCTCATGATTCAAAAAGAAGTAATAGTTTTATTTGAGAATATTTTAAATAAGAATTTTATAATTCCAATATTAATTGCATATAGACAATTTATAAACTGCAAATTTATATTTTTCTTAATATTAAATTTTTACCAAAACACATGAATGGTTAATTTAACAGAATATTATGAAAAATTACTTGCTATATGGGTCATTTTCACCATATGCTTATACGTCAGAATTTTTAAGTAATTTTTTTAACTTGCTATTTTCTTTTAGAATCACTAACAGATGTTTTGTCACATATTTTAGGTGTGTGAAAAAGTAATTGGTTGTATACTTTGCTGCATAATTAAGTATTTAAATGCTGTTGTAAAACTTTAAATTGGAAGGAAAATTGTCGTCCGTTACCATACAAAATCAATATGAAATCTCACTTTTAAACTAAATCATAGCGCCTAGAGCCAACTTCATTAGAAATTATTTACGTCCTGAAGCTTAAAACGATGTTTGTGACTATTAAAATATTGATTAAAAACTGTATCGTAACGGACTTGACATTTGGTAACGGATTTGACCAGTAACGGACTTGACATTTCAACCAAAATGTCAAATTATGGCTAGGTTGTCGAATTTAAAAACTGAACAACAATATGCATTTTCTTAGAGTTGTATAATAAACAATATGTCGTGGTAAAAGTTGAGAAAAAGTATAAATTGATACTAAAATCTTTGGTAACAGACTTGACAAAGAATAAAAATATGCACCTGGAAGAAATCTTGTGCGAAACGCCGCAGCAATACTTCTCGACTCAGGAAAACAAAATGGTGCGAAATAGTTACTTCACTAGTTTGTTAACTGAATACGTGTTTCCATTTTTAAATGCAATAAATACCTTTTTTAGCTGAAATAATCTTAGGGTAACGGACTTGACATGAACTGCCGGACAAAATATATTCACACATTTCTTAATGAAACAAAATTACTATTGTCAATATTTATATTAGAAATATCATATACTAATAGTCAATATATAAGGGCGATTCTCTGTAAACTCGTCATTTTTCACACGAAATCTGTCCGAGCATGGTTTTTTGAAATGTCCGTATAATTATTTTACTATTGCTCAGAAAATGAATCTATTACTTTGGTTTGAAAGAGGGCCAATTGAAGCTTGTGTTTTTCTGACAAATTGTGATAGGGGGTAAGTCCCCCGCCTGGTATAACTAGGCAGGGGACTGTGCCAGGTGACTGTGTTTTTGCTCTTTGTTGCATAATATCTGCAAAACTATTGGAGCATAATTAGTTACGAGACTACCTATAAATTTAGGCACAAATCGTGGACATAATAACTAATATGTCACATAATTAAACTAATTGAAATTAATAAAATCACTTCCCAGAGGACTGTTTTCGTAACGATCCTGATGGCAACTTTCATCACAAATGTGGCTCTCAAACTAAACTAAGTATCGTTTCAGCACCGTTCTCGGCAATTTCAGCAAATTCACACTGATTGCTTTAAACTTCATGTCAAAAAGAATTTGCAAAAGTAATAGATTTTTCGTATTACAGCTTTGAAAATGTTGCAGGGGACTGTTTGGAAAAACTCTGGACAGAATTTACATGACAATTTTAAGTTTTAGAAATACGTAATTATACCTTATTTCATAAGAAATATATAGCTTCATTATTCTATTTTTAGATATTAGTTGCCAAATTTATGTAGTGTTAATAGATTTTTTGAAATACTATCTTTAACAGTTAAACTATGGGTTTGGGACTGTGTTTTTGGCGCTTAGATAATTTCTAGAAAAAAAAATTAAATTGTTATCACTCCAAATACAATTGGGCCACAAAGTATTAATGCTTTACTTGTATTAAGAGCGATAATTACTTTATTACACTTTATTATTTTTAAAATACTCAGTCCGGACAGCAAATTACCAGTTTACGGAGAATCGCCCATAAAAATAATTTGTTGTATATACTTTTTTATACAATTAAGTATATAAAAAAAATAGTTGAACTTGCGGAAATTGGAAATGGACAAGCGTTTTTGTCCTGATTCTCATTTTTAAAGACTTACATAAAAATAAATAAATAAATTTCAATAATTTTTTGAGTGATAGAATTTTTTGGGGGTATTTCTTGTAAAAATTATTGTTCGCATTGAATTTAAAATATAAGTTATGCTTCAAAATTGCCTTTTTAACCTCCGGACAGCAAATGTAAGCAAATTTTGAAAATGATTCATATGCGATATCGTATGCTATTTTAAAAAAGGTTTCAATAAAATATGCTTCGTTTTCTTTCCACTTAACTGATAAGGAATAACACTAGAGCACTAAAACTTATAAAAACTTCTGGATCCGCCTCTGGTTCCGATCCATGTGACTTTTAGCTTTGGAGACATTTGAAACATCTTGTAAATCATGATAATTCTAGAACTTTACTTGATCTTAAGTACAGCATAACACAACATGTTCGCAACGTTTCCTTCAGCATATTGCGTACAACTGTAGAACAGGTTATCTTAAGATTCTAGACGGTAGGCGAAAAGGATAGACGTCATGTTTTTATGCAAGATTTGTTTCAAAACCATCGTAAATATATAATACATGTGTAAAGTGTAACTCACGAAAATTATCGCTTTGGCGGCGAAATTTTGGACTGTATTTTTATTCGCTCTAATTAATGCCCATCCCTTTATTACATTGCACACAAAATTTCGTTAATTTCGGAGCTATTGTATGTCCATGAAAACTGAACTTAGCACTCGCGAACAGTTCCACTTAACAAAGAGTAGATGGGTCGAGGGTGATAATTTTCCGAAGTTTTCAATTTAAAACTTGCATTTTTGATATATCGCACGCCTAGAAGAATACTGTCACAACTCAAAAACAGAAAAATTTAAGACAAGGAAAAGAAATTGATATATTAAAGCAATTAGTAATGGTGCAGTCTATCATACATTAGGTTAGATCATTTCGGCTCGTTTGCTTTCATAATGCTTTTAAAATAAACGTTTCTTTTTGACTTTTAAATCATGGCTCTGGGTACATCTCTGAACATTCAGAGTTTTGACTTTTTGAGTTTTGACAGTATTCTTCTAGGTGTGCGATATCCTTTTGAAATATTCAATTAAACGACAATATATTCAAGCAACATATTCAATTAAGACCTGGCGCATGCGTAAATGCTCGAAAGATTTTATCTAAGAAAATCAAACAGTATAGTTTATCCTCTAGATATATTTTTAAAGTAGGGTCCTTTCATTATAGACAAAAGGTCAGCTAAGGCAAAATAAATAATGTGTATTTATTTGTCAATGATCATAAACACAACTTTATACTTCCAATTCATGGCGTAGAGCAGTGATTCTCAACCAGTGGTCTGGCAGACCGGCACCGGTCAGTGGGAAAGTTTTAGCTGTCCTCAGAGGTTTTCCCCCATCCAGGTTAAAACCTATTTCTTTACTCGAAATAAATAAATTAAATTAAATTAAAAAATAAAAAGAATACACATTATAATATCTACACTACATTTTAGTTTTTTACATGAATTTTCCCAGGTAGCACAAATAACCTTTAAACGTTTTATAAACGTTTTCAAGCGGTTGTTACAACGTTAATAACCATTTTACAACCTTTAAAAAACGAAGTGTGCTACTTGGGTAGTGATAAATCTTCGTAGTTTTCTATGATTTCTCACAAATGATGATTAACTAAAGTACGATCATCACAATATTCACTGGTCTTCACATTTAAATATATTTATAACAGTTCTTTATTACCAATTAAAGTGTTATTTATGTATTGTTTTATTTTCACTAAGAGTACTTTCGAAAAAAAAGAAAAAAATTACAGGTCCGCAAAATTTGTCCACAAGTTTTTTAACGGTCCACAAGATTCTCTTTTTTTTTTCCTTTTAAAAAAAGTAAAAATTTCACCGGTCCGCAAATTTTTTTCAAAAGTTTTTGCCGGTCTGCGGTTTAAACAAGGTTGAGAAAAGCTGGCGTAGAGTGTAAGGTAGAGTGAAGCGAAAAAAATGAGTTTTTGATTTTCGTAAACGGGTACCTTTCATTTACTGTGAATGAGGATAAGTAACAATTCTGTAAAATATTTCACTTTTGCAACGTTATCTTTAGTCTGCGCATTTGGCCTAAAGTTTTTGTCTCAAAATGGCCATTTTCTTTCTATTTTGAATACATAGAGTAATAGAGATAAGATTTTAAGCATACAAATTACCCAAATTTAACACAATTAAATAGGAGTATTTCCCAGCAAAGATTACGATTAACAATGAACTATCAATTTAAGGCTCACATATTTCATTTTAGCATTAAAAAAAATTTTATATTCCCATTTGGATAGAATGTATTCAAATATTTTTTAGAGCTATGTTGTATTAATAAGCACCCGGACAACGCCGAGTAATAATCTAGTTAGTTCATAAGTGAGAGCATATAAAGAAACTTGTTTTAAATCGTATTATCAACGCTCAATCTAAAAAATAAACAAGCAAACAAGTTCAGAATCCAAAAAAAGATAAAAATCAATTTTTATACATTACATACACAAATAAAAAATCAGACTACATCGATATGATTTCTAGTCATGATGTGGAAATAACAAAGCCACCTTTTACACGTAATTTAACACAATATTTACGAAGATTTCTGGAAGCTGAGAATTTAAATATGGTTTCTGAATGCGCTCTTTTTAAACTTCTATTCAAGACTCAATCAGTTGAAAGAGCTGTCAAAAAGCGCACAAGCTCTTCAAAATTGGTATTCAATCACAGGAAAAGAATAAGGTTAGTAAAAACGAGGATATCTGACAGAAATATTTGATCAATTCATGACACAAAGGAACATATTAACTGTTAAAGACGTATCTAAGAAATGTAAATGCGTGCTCGCATTGTTTGGAAGGAAGGGTTCACGTGTAGGACTAGAAGTGCGGTCACCTCCTCGTGGTGAGTCCTGGGTAGTTCTACACGAGCTATCGAAGAGTTGCAGGGTTCAAAGTAATAACAAAATGAATAAAAACAGGTTTGAAGACACTTCAAGTGAATATTGAGAGGAAATACTGAGTTAAAAAATGTTGAAAATATCATAAATTTTGGGAAATTTGATTAACTTTGAGCGTAATGCACGAACTTAAATCATAATCTAAAATGGTTTTAAAAAAATCCTTGTATATTGCAAACCTTTTTCTTCCATTTAATAACCACCCGTCACTAGTTTTATCATTTGCAATATTTTTTTTAAAAATTTGAAAAATCTAAAAAAAATCAAAAATTTCAAAACTTTAGTCCAAATGCGCATACTAAAGAGGACGTCGCAAAAGTGAAATATTTTACAGAATTGTTACTTATCCTCATTCACAGTAAATGAAAGGTACCCGTTTACGAAAATCAAAAATTCATTTTTTTCGCTCCACCCTAGTGTAGGGTCAGGTGGGGAATGTGGGGCTAAAATCGAGCTTTTTAAAAATACGGTCCCAAAATCACATAACTAAATTCATTTTAAGGAAACTTTTTATGCATTTTATATACATTGGATTCATATAGATTAAGTAGTAAGCATACACAGACCCATTTCATTTTGTTAGATTGTTTTCTCTCAGTGATACATTTAAAACATAATGTGTTGATAGCCCCACTTTCCCCATGGTGGGGTAAAGTGGGTCTAGCTCAGAAATTAGTGAAAATTTAAACAAAAATGTGTAAATATTGAGTTTGACATAGGTATACAATGAAATTAAAATACCTTATTTTCATTTAAAGGTACAAATGCACTGAAAATATTTTTTTTAGTTGTTATTTAACGAATGAAACAATGTCATCAGTTTTATTCTGTTTACTAGCGGTACCCGCACGGCTTTGCCCGTGGTATAAAATTAAAAGTTCATTTGTAAAATAGTTGATATCGCAGAAAAAATGCTCTATTTTAGTTGTAATTCAACTATAATTCCTTCAAAGTATGATACAAAAATCTGGTATGGACCCCACGCTACTTATTTTTACGTGTAAATTTCTTAGTAGATGCCTTAAGTGCTAAAATAGTGCTTGGAGTGAGCAAGATAACAGTTCAAACATTTATATCCCTAGTTTGCCACGAAACAATGCAAAAAAATGTTTTACAATGATTAATCCCCTAAATATCGCCGATTTTAACATCATTCAGTGGATTTTTCGCAAAATATCGCCAATAGCGCCAAAGTGAGTCCAAATAAAAAAAAGAAAACAATTTTTTCGCCAACTTGGTGATATGTCGCCAAAATGGCGGCAAATACTTGGCGACCAAAAGCTTGGCGATATAACGCCAAGTGGTCGTGCCAATTCATATCACTTTTGTCTGCATTGAAATGAACACTGTTTTACTCCACAAAAGGGGTAAAACACCCCCTTGGAACATTCGAATGCAACCCCAAGGGCAGATGCACAAAAATAAGCCAAAAGAGAAAATAAGAACAATTTTGTTGCTCACAGAAACTAACAGAAATCTTACCAAAGTTTAAAAGAAGAAAGTTTTCTTTCCTAGCTTAAAAAACAAAATAATACATTTTCCGAAATGAAACACTTTAAAAAGAACGATGCAATATTGCAATTGATACGATATTTGGTTAATCTGTGCTTTAGGTACCGTTTTCTCGCTAAATGGGCGATAGGCGAGCCAAGCGTGGTAACCCTGGCTATTTTGCGTAGTTGACTTTTTGAAAACGCGCCAAGCAGGGTCCCAAAGCATCTTCACCGGGAAAAAGACAGGGTTGCCAGAGAATTGGAACAAAAAAATACTACGCCTCCTCTAAAAAAAAAATATTACAAAATACTACTGTTTCCAAACGTTGCCAAAATCAATATTGCTAAGATGCGAAATCTATGCAAATGAAAAAAAAAAAAACCCGCCAAATCTTTTAATTAAGTCATTAAAGTATATTGGAAACAGGACTGCCAGAAAAATACTACGCTCCTTATTTGGGCCGAAAAATTACAATCGTAGTATCAAAACTACTACGTCTGGCAACGCTGGAAAAAGAACGAAACAAAAATAAGTATGAACACGTAACCATGGTAACAACATGAAAAGTTGATTTCCGTTGATAAAATAATTCATTTCATCTCTCTTTTCAAACAAATTTTATCCTTGAGCTATTACATTTAGAGTCGTTTGGCTTGCTTTACTGAAGGTAAGCCTTGAATTCCGGGATTCTTAAAACAGTTGTTACAGCTCTCCTGATGATCATAGAAACTTCGAAAAAAATGTCATTTTGTGCAGAAAATTTCAAGCTTTTGAATGACATAAGACTTGAAAATGTGTATGAAATATTTCTTCCCTATTTTATCGAATTTCCGCTAAGAATTCGAATAGAAAAAGAACGAAATGGAATTTTCGAAAAATCGCTTCGAGGTGCAAAACTACATGCTAGAAACTAATTTTGTGCCAAGTGACATGAAAATCGACCGAACGGTTTTGGCGCTACGCGCGTAACAGACAGACAGACAGACAGAACCACCTTCAGCTTTATTATTAGTAGAGAAGAGATAGAGACTATCATTCACAATACTGAAACATTCTAGAACAATTGGCAACTTTCTATAATGTTTGAAGATGCGCCAAATGTCGCCAAGCTTGGTGACACTGGTGGTTTTCACCAGATTTGGCGACAAAACTAAATTGCCAAAAGTGGTGCCAACTTGGCGATATCTTGTCAATTTCTCGCCAAGCCCATAGACTCCCGTGTTGAACTATAATGGCAAAGCAAGGAAAACAGCAAACAAGTGAAATTTAGCATGTAAATTGACAGAATAAGAGCCAATTTTAGCGAGATTTTCAAAAATAAGAATATGAAATCATAAAAAAGCACCAATTTACTAAATGTGTAACGTAATCGTAAACCCTCAGGAAAGTTTAGCCATAGACCCACTTTACCCCACCTCAGAAAACACCTCATCTCAATCTCTACTAATAATAAAGCTGAAGGTGGGTCTGTCTGTCTTTTTTCCTTTCTTTCCTTCTGTATGTCTGTTACGCGTGTAGCGCCAAAACTGTTCGGTCGATTTTCATAAAGTTTGGCACAAAATTATTTTGCAGCATGAGGTTATGTACTACGAAGCGTTTTTTTTTTTTTTTCGAAAACGCTATTTTGTTCTTTTTCTATTCTAGTTCTTAGCTCATTTTTCATACAAATTCGATAAAATGGGGAAGAAATATGTCATACAACACATTTTCAAGTCTTATGTCATTCGAAAGCTGGAAATTTTTTGCTAAGAATGATGTCAGTTTGAAGTTTCTACGAGGATTAGAAGAGCTGGAATAATTATTTTTAGAATCCCAGAATTTCAAGGCTTACCTTCAGTAAAGCAAGCCAAACGATTCTAAAATGGTTAAGCTTGAGAATAAAATTTGAAAATAAAGATGAAAGGAATTGTTTTATCAACGGAAATCAACTTTTCATGTTGTTACCATGGTTACGTTTTTATTCCCTTTATTTGTTTCGTTCTTTTTCCCTTAATAATTTTTAAAATGTATTTGTTTTTGTAGTAATCCAAACTCCAAGCCTTATTAAAATTAGTTAAATGAACTATTTTAACTGTTGTGAAAAAAATCGTCTGCTTTTCTTTTTTCAGTTTTTAAGGAATTAAAACTCGGTCAATTATAAAAAATATTGTAGAAATTGCGGTATTGCAACGTTCTTTCTAAAATGTTTCATTTCGAAAAAAGTATTTTTTTGTTTTTAAAGATAGGAAAGAAAACTTCCTTCTTCTTTAAAACTTTGGTAAGATTTCTGTTGGTTTCTGTAAGAAACAAAATTGCTCCTATTTTCTCTTTCGGCTTATTTTTATATCATGCTTTTAAGTAATTACAATTGGATTATAACTAAAATTGAGTATTCTTTCAATTTATTACCAAATGACTTTTTAATTTTATACCATGGGCAAAGCCGTATGGGTACCGCAAGGAATAAATAGTATTATAAACTTAATTTTTATGTCTATGTAAAGCTGATCCTTAGTTTTTCTACTAAAAGTCTATACAAAAATTAATAGCATTTGCCAATGAATAATGATTCTAGAGAAAAGTTCGTAAACACCTAACTCTTACATATCACATTCAATGAGCATGAAAAACACTTTGTGAGCGTTTAATTTGCTTGGAGAGTTCTAAAATTAGCATAAAAGTATTTGCTATCATCTCAATTTATGTCTTAAAAAAAGAAAAACAAAATATTTTAAATAGAAAAGAGAAAATTGGTGTTTTTCAAAATTGCCCCACTTTTCCCCGTAGACTCACTTTCCCTTACCTGACCCTTTTTAGACAAAATAAAAACACAGTAGTTATAATACATAACCGGTTACAGTTAGTTCAATTTACAACGGGACTTATTATTTAAAAACAAATATAAAATGTTTTGTGTATAGTCTTCTACGGAGAAAAGGAATGCAATTACTTTTTGTTTTAGAGAAATAATAAAACTTGGAAAACGTTTGCATGGTAGTTTTGTTAAAAAGCCTCTTTTTGAAAAAAATATTTAGAGAAGTCATTTTACAGGCTGCACAAAAGAAAGTAGAAAAGTTTTGACCTTGTTTTCTAAAAAACAAAAAAAAAACTATTTAAACGGAAATTCATACATAAACGATCTCAGAATTCCCTAAAACAACGTTAAAAAATCTCTCAAATTTCAAACAAAGGGAAAAATATTTTGACAGCTGTATTTCGTCAGCGAAATTTCCAAAAAAAAAAAAAAAAGTCTCAAATCGTTATGGAATTTTATCTTTCCTAGTTTTTGTTCGTCACAGGCGAATGTTTTTTTTTTTTTTTTTGACGAGGGGAAAACAGTTTGAGTTAATCAGGGTTTTTTTCCTGTATGCAATCCACATTAACTGTTACATAATAAGTTAGTATAAAACACAAATAACGGTATTTAACATACATTCATTACTTAAAAATAATAGTAGGGGAATGCGGGGCAAAGTGAAATAGGTGAGATAACTTGCCTGTTTCAAAATAAACCAATTGGAAATTTGTTCTAAAAATTGTTGTACCTAAAAAAAGGAATAATGTGTTTTATAAATATGTGATAAAGTATTATTTCTCATTTTGGTAGTTATTTTGTGTCATGAAAAAAAAGGTGAAAAATTATGACCACAAAAAAACCATGGGGCAAAGTGAAAAATATCATATTTTTTGTCATGAAAAATTTTCTATTTGATGATTAACAGCAATTTTCATCAAATGAATTCTTGAATAAACGAATAAATTATTAATTAGTGAAAAATAAAAGAATAAATAAATAAATTAGTTAATATGAGAGAAAAAGAAATAAGTGAAAAAAAAAGAGAATGAATGAGAAAATAGAAGAATGAATGGATAAATAAGTGAATTAATAAGTAAAAGAATGTAAATGATGTACTAAATGAAGAAATACGTACGCGATTGATTAAATAAATGAATTAACGAAATAAACTATTTCACGTTAACAAATCCACTTTGCCATTTTTTTTTTTTTTTTTTCATAATTTGATCTTTCTTTGTTGTTATTATCACGCCGTTAATTGATTTAGAAGTAATCTCTCTCAATCATGTCGCAAATCGTTGCTAAAAAACTTTTTTTATTTCAAAACATACAAACTATTTGCTTTTCTCATAAACTTTAAAAACATGCAGATAGCATCAACAACATTACCATAAGAAACTCCGAAACAAACACGCATTTTTAGTTGAACAAGCTTGGCACAAAATTGAAATTCCTCTTAAATTTACTTGAAGTTTAAATAAAAAATTTTCTGAAAAAAGGGGTCAGTTTTTTTCAAAATTAGCTAGCTCAATCCAAACAATTTTATGTGTAAATAATTAGACAATAATGCTTTGAAACAGGACACTAAACCTAAAGTCGCACACCGAATGCTTGCCAAACGAAAAAAAAAATTTAAAAAGAGGGTAGAGAGCAGGGGCGCCAACAGGGGGGGGGTATTGCGCAAGCTGCTTGATCAAAATTTTTTGGGGGGATTTTTTTAAGCTAATTTATTTATTTGTTAAAAATTATTTATTCATTTTTTTAATTAAAATTATTTACGGATTTTTTTTTATAAAAATTATTCATTAATTTATTTTTTAAGTTAAATTATTTCTTTTATTTCTTTATTATTATTTTTTTACTTATTTATTATTTTTTTGCGTGTGTGTGTGTGCTTGGAATGTCTGAAAGGGAAAAAAACCGATTCTGCTCCGCGCATAATTCGAACTTTTAAAAAATTAATAAGATATAAAATATAATATTTATAATTAAAAAAAAATAAATAAAATAGAAAAGAGGGATAAAAATAAAAAGCACGAGAGGACTGTGAAAATTTTGGGGGAGGGGAATTTGCACTACTGAGCTTGGGGGAGATGGGCACCCCTGGTAGAGAGAGAAATGCTTTTTTTTTTGTTGTTTCGCCTACGAAATTTTTAAAAACGGATTGCGCTGGTTTTGATACTAAAGTCTTTGAACGTACCTTTGTTCCAGACTCTTTTATACGGAAGGACAGAGAAGTTAAACTTGAATAAACATAAGCAAGGTCGTAATCCTATCGACCTTGAATGACCAGCCAGTCGAATCCGTCACGACGTTATCATTAACCCTAATTGAAAAATAATATCGATCATCGATAAGAGAACCTTTTTATCTGTAAATCGTAATTATGGTCGGAAATCATGTCAAAAAGAAATTCCTAATGAGGAGCTCTAACCGACTTTCACTTTCCCTTTTCTTCCCAACAGAATAAACCTTGAAGGTTGAACTTGGTATATTGCATTTGAACAGGGAAATGTTACCAGACCCGCTTCAGATCTTTTGTAAGAAAGTGATAACTTTTTTAAGCCAATCTAAATAATCTTATACTGTCGGCCCGTGTTTTGTTTGTGCATCATTTTTTCACAAAACTGTTAACACTGAATTCTAAAAAGTTTTACACTATTCTTATATGCAGTCTACGGGTATCAACTAAATGTCTGTTAGAACAATGTGACTATAAAATATGAAACATTTTTCGTACAAAATGCACCGATTTTTATAACTTTTACCTTGCCGAAGTTCAAAATCCTGGAAACTGGGGCTAAAAGACTTGCATTATCAAGTATAGAACTGAAGAGCTTGAGAGATGAAGGGGTTAAGTGCCAAAAGTTTTATTGTTGCAATAGTTGCAGCTTTTTTGTTTTTCGGTTTTGTCGTTAATTTGCGTATGAAATTGATCTAATGACATCTACTTTTTGATGTACCAAGTTTTATTGGCATACATGCATCCATTGCTTAACATTGTCATGAGTGTTCGTTTTTTAAAATGTAACATTGCCCTTTCATCCTCCAAGCCCTTCAATTATAACAAGTCGCAGACTGCAACCAGTAGCGTATCTAAGGAGTTCAGCATCGATGGCGAGCTTAAGAAATGGCGCCCCGCCCCTCGTAGCAGGCTTGGTAGGAGGTCAAGCGAGGGAGCTACTTTGATATACCCACCCCCCAAAAAAATCGGAAATTTGGCGACTTTTTGGCGAAATCCAAAAATTATTGCCTCAAAACTTTTTTTAAAAAACTAAAAAAATGGTACAAAATACAAGAAAATAATAAATTTAGCAACAGAAAAAACCTAAAAACTGAAAAAACCTAAATTCGCAACACCAAAATAAGAAACAGCAACCCTAAAAAGTCCGTAGGGAGGGCCAGATTCGGCGCGTAATTTTTGGGTGGTCAAAGTTATACCCAAGCGATGACACTGGGACTCCCCAAAATTATTCCTTGTTTAGAAAATGTTGATTATTTGGCAAATTTAAAGCCAATATTTCAACTTCAATGTTCTCTTTAAAAACGTTTTAATGACGCCCAATGTTCCTCCCCATTAGATGTTTCATTTTCCTTGCTTGGTCTCATTCTTTCGAGTTTTTTTTCCTTTTAATATTTTTCTACAAATATAATTTTTAAAAAAATCAATTTTTTTTTATCAGTCAAAATGCCACTCATCTGGTTGATGTGCCCTTGGCAAGGGCCATTCCCGCCTATTCGATGATACATGCCACAGACTGCAACAGCACAAACGCTTTATAGCCTATAATCTAAGAATCGCACCGTCGAATAAGACTATAATTCTTAACAGCGTGACTGAAATTGGGGCTACCACTGCTAGCTATTAATCTGAGCTGAGTCTTGATTACATTCAACGTTAAGGTATTGATCTCGGCAACTCATGAAGCAATTACGGTGCTATTGACTGTGGTACTTGAGAGCTGATTAACTCAATCTGGGGATCACTTGCCATTGCAATATGAGATGCATTGCTACCTGTTCTCCAGGCATGTAAAACCGAAAACAATTTACGTGGACTTCAGTTTATTTTCGTGAAAACCATTTGGACGATATTTGAAGTGAAAACTGCTTTAGATGGGTTGGATATTTTTTGAGATGGGAAAAAATAATTGAACTCACGACAATGGAACCGTTGACGTTATCGACCCCCTCTGTATATAAGTATGTTCATATATTGTGTATATACGTACATGGATATACACTATGTTGTAATTTTTTGTGGAGGGAAAAAACAATTAAATCGAGACACTGTTACAGTTACCTACACCTCTATACCATAAGTATTTACATTTTTTAGCCCCACTTATACGAGAGTTAAGTTTAGGTTGAAACACACTGATAATATATAGATTATATATAGTACAGTAGCCCCTCGTTATATGGTGCCTCATTATATCGCTCATTCGTATATATAGCTCTTTTCTTTTGTCTCCCAAAAAAAAAAACTTTTAGTTCTAAACCATTTTTGAAAAAATATGTAAGGTGCTCAGAAAATGTCTCTTTCTCCTTTATTTGGTCATCAATGAACAAAACGAAGGTTCTTCTATACTTCTGAATTCGTTGAAAAGAAGCAGCAAATTCCAGTCAACCAAACTTGCATCCTGCAGAGACAGTTTGGAAACTACTGAACACTTTCTTTTGTATCGATACGAGTACAATGAGTGAAAAGCATCTGTTAGTAATGTGTAGTATTAGTCAACTAACAAAGTTCATGCGGTTTTTATTTATTGTTTACTTCTCTGGATTATATTGAGTAAACAGAATGAAGTGGTGGGGATATCTTTGTATACAAATTAAAGCTTATTTAATGCAGTATTATTTAGAGTATTTGATTAGTTTGATTACTTTGAATTTAAGTGAAAAATCTGTAGTTGAGTATGGCCGTGTCAAACGCAATAATTCGTGCTTGTTTACTTTATGAGTTCAAACTTGGTACCAAAGCTGCAGAAGCTTGTCGTAAGATATGCACTGCTTTTGGGGAAGGTACTGTAGCTGAACGGACGGGTCAGAAGTAGTTCAAGAAATTTGCCTCGGGGGATGAAAATCTGGAAGATGAACCTCGCTCCGGGAGACCATCAACGGTCAACAACGACGAGATCAAGCTGGCAATCGAGCAGGATTCAAGTCAGACATGTCAAGCACTTGCCTTAAGATTCAATGTGAGTGATGAAACTATTCGTAAACATTTGCACCAGCTTGGGAAACGATGGAAGCTAAGCAAATGGGTACCACATGAATTGAGTGAAACGAACACACACAGCAAGAATCACTCAAGAAACTCTGGCACGATTACAGTGGGAAGTTCTACCCCACCCTCCGTACTCACCAGACCTAGCCCCAAGTGACTACCACCTGTTTTTGGCAATGGACAACCATATGCGCAATCGGCGGTTCCAAAGTAGAGAGGATTTGGAAAACGAGGTGAAAAACTTTTTTAACTCTCAAAACCCAACTTTTTATAAAAACGGGATATATGGTCTTCTGTCTAGGTGGGAAAAGGCAATACTTGCTGATGATGATTATTTTTCCGAATAAATTTAATTTAAACCCATTTTTTTTGTGTTTTATTTATTAACATTCAAAACCGCACGAACTTTGTTGGTTACCTGGTAAAATAAAAATACGTTACAGGTGTAAAAACAATGACTCACATTTAAAAAAAAAATGAAGCACATCACATTTTTAATTCAATCGATTGGAAACTAACTTTAAAATCGATATACTATTAAAAATGTCTGTCATCGAATTTCCATCGTCTCACAAACTGTACCATCACATAATAACCATTTTCCTCGAATAAAGCGCATTAGTATCTCATCGAACTGTGCAATCATCTTTTAAGTCTGATAATCAGTGCATCTAATGGCTGAAAACGGTAAATGATGGCTCTAATGAACTGAGAATCAATGTTTTAATTGTCATTTCGATAATGATAGGGCATCAATACGGAAAAACTAGAAGAGATATGAAACGGTTTCTTAATGCGTTTGTAAAAGATTTTGTACTTAATGTATTCAGATTTCTCTCTGGAACGTTAATTTAATGTTCGTACCATTCTTATAGCTTTTCTACGGATTATTTTATCAGAGAAAGGATTTTATTGATATGCTAGCTCAGGGCCGTAACCGGACCTTAGTTTCAGAGAGGGTTTTACCAAACCTATTTCTCGTAAAATCTATAAAGTCAATAAAACTTAATTTCATGTTCTATTTTCTGGTTATTTTTGTTACAATAGATGTCAAAAGGGAAATGGGTTTGCTACAATAAATGTAAAAAAAATGACTCATCTTTTCAATGAAGAAAAAAAATCTGGGTAGATGAGTTTACTGATATACGCGCATTCGTAGGAGTACTTTTGAAATTTCTATCTTACGACACTTAAAAGATGTGTAAAATATAGAGTTTGGTACTTATGATTTGAAGAATTTTAGTGTTTCTTTTTTTTTTAGTGGTATTAAAAATTCGAAGGAAAAGGTGCATTGTTAAGAAATTATATGTTTGCAATAAGTACAATAAAAATATAAATACTGCAGAAAAAACACTTAATTTGCACAATTATTCAACAATGATAAGTCATTTTTCAAATACAGCTTCAAAGTAAATAAGAAAATTAAAACAAAATAGCAACACAATTTTTTCAGTGAGAAACTATAAAAAGTATTTTTGACAAAATTTTGAAAAATTTCGGAGGGAAGACAAATTCAAACTGATGAATTAACTTGATGAATGGAGGGGTTTGAACCCTAAACCTATACCCCTTAAATACGACCCTGTACTAGCTGTATTGTCCGGTGTTGTGCGGTCTACTTCAAAAATAAAAGTTGCGTCAAGTGACGCATGTTCAACGACCAAGCTTCGATTAAAACAAAAGGTAAAAATTTCCTGTCAACGTTTAGACATGACTAATTTTATGACTTAAAATTTAAATTTAGACCTCTATATTTTTTCCCCATTTTTTTTTTTTTTTTTTTTCAAAATTTCAGTCATTGTTATAAGGGCGATTCTCTGTAAACTCGTCATTTTCCATACAAAATCTGTATAGCCATGGTTTTTTTTTTTTTTTTTAAATTTACGTATGATATTAATACTACTGCTCAGGAAATGAATCTATTACTTTGGTTCGAAATAGGGCCAATTGAAGTTTATGTTTTTCTGATAAATCATGACGGAACTGTGTGTTTTCATTTAGTTGCGTAATATTTGGAAAATTATTGAAGCATAATTTGTTTCGAAACTACCATACATTAACACAAATCATGGACATAATAAATGACATGTCTCATTAATAAAGTAATTAACATTAGTAAAATCACTTACTATAGGACTGTTTTCGCAATAACCAAGATGCATACTTTACTGACAAATGTGGCTCTAAAACTAAATAAAGTGGCGTTTCAACACCGTTCTCGGCCATTTCGACAAATTCAAACTGATTACGTTAAACTTCATGCCAAAAAACGTTTGAAAGAGTAAAGGATTTTTTCTAATGCAGTTTTGAATTTGTGGCAAGGGACTGTTTGAAAAAACTGCGGACAGAACTTACATGACAATATTAAGTCTTAGAAATGCGTAATTAGAACTTATTTCATAAAAAAAATAGTTGCATTATTCTATTTTTAGATATTAATTGCCAGATTTATGTAGTGTTAAGAGGTTTTTTGAAATGTTACTTTTAAGTTTTCTACTATCTGATTGGGACAGCCAGGGGACTGTGTTTTTAGCACTTTGATAATTTCTAGAAGAAAATATTAAATTTTTATCTCTCCAAATGCAATTGGGCTACAAAATATTAATGCTTTACTTGAATTAAGAGAGATAATTACTTTACTACACTTTATCATTTTTAAAATACTCGGTCCGGGCAGACAAATACGA